>CAIGQV010019029.1:11119105-11146653 GCA_903798115.1 Danio jaintianensis | reverse complement strand
GCATGTGTTGGCATGTTTCTAGCATGTTGTTAGCATGATTCTAACATTATTTAGCACACTGCTAACATGTTTCTAACATTATTTAACATAATGATAGCATGCTTTAACACACTGCTAACACATTTTCTACACTGTTAAATGTTTTAAGAATACTGTACTAATATTTCACAATATTGCTGTTTTTATCGCATGTTTGATCAAATCAATGCAGCTTCGGTTATAATAAAAACGAAATAAGAGCTTAAAACATTTTTTTTTAAATAAATTATTGTAAACTTGAAGAGATGAATGGCTCCAACTGCTGACTGACAGTGCTGCATTGGATCAGTGGTTCACTGCACACTTTCTTAAGTATTGATTTATCTCCATGCTCTTTTGAGTGGGTTCAAAGCTTTGAAGATTCTCCGAAACCAAGGCCTGGGCAGAACCAATTCTGAAGGCCAATTCTTTGTCACTCACCGAGCTTCATAAGAACGACAGCAAGGCTGTGTTGCAGAACGGGAAGCTGCAATGTCAGAGCCTCAGTCTCTTTAGTGCTTATAACATGGCGGTAGAATTCAACCATCTTCCTCCATGTCCATCTAAAAGCAAATCAAGCAAGCAAATCAAGCCAGTGATCTTGAAATCAAATGATGCGATCTTAAAGTTTAACAACAGATTAAGGTTACTATAAATACTGTAAGCACAGCACAGATGTTTTTCTCTTACTCTGTGTTAGTTTGATTGTTGGCCCAGAGATCTGCAAGCAGCTCCTCCACTTCTGCTACCAGAGGATGATCATGCCCATACCAGCATCTCCTGCTTTCCAGAGCAGACTCCAAACACCTTTCAGCATTTTTGAGCTCACCGAGACTCAACCTTGACAAACGTTAATACACAAATGTGTATTATTCCCATACTTTTAATCGTGAATTTTTAAACCTATATGGATGCAGATGTAGCATTATTTATAATTTCATATAAAAATTGAGATGTTATTTCATATAATGTAATTGTTTACAGGGGATATATATTTACTTTATACAGTATATATACACTTTAAATATATTTATAACTGACACTATATATAGTGTGTGTTTCAGTTATAAACACTGTAAATAATGCTGGGTTCCACACAATTCCTACATGTTGTCCCAACTCAAATCGATAAACTAAATTAAATTAAATTAAATAAAATAAAATAAAATAAAAAATAGTTTTATGTTCAATCCACTTAAATTTGTAAAAACAATTAAGTTGTCCCCACAAAAATCTAAAGAATAGTGTTGATTCAGCTCATTTTAAATAAGTAGTTTGAACAAGCAGCAAAATATTTTTTGAGTGAATAAATGAAAAGCTTTTTGAACAATTAATTAATTTAAATTTGTTTAATTTAATTTAATTTTAACCCAGCATTATTTACAGTGTTTATAACTGAAACACACACACACACACACACTATAGTGTCAGTTATGAATATATTTAAAGTATATAAACTGTATAAAGTAAATATATATCCCCTGTAAAAAATTACATTATATGAAATAAAATCTAAATTTTTATATGAAATTATAAAATGCTAATAATGCTACATTTATATCCATAGGTGTCATAATTACTAGTTAAAAGTATGGGAATAATGCACAGTTGTGTATTAACCTTTGTTAATTTAATTGTTTAATTTAATTTGATTTAATTTAATGTTTGTCATTAGTCATAATTTCTTCCTTTGATATTAATACATTTAATTCAATTTAGTGGGAAAACAAACTTTTTATTCACACTTTTTTTTTACTTACTTGTGAATGGCCTTCAGTATCATTACAGTGCCTTCAGCACAAGGATGGGCAGACGTGTATCTGGCAGAGCGGATCTCTTTGAAAAGCCCTGGCACTGCAAACAGTCGTCCTTCCTCCAGCAACGCCATACACAGACGACAAAGCAGCTGGCCTGTGGGAGCAGATTCATCCTACATGTGTTCAAATTTACACTTGCCAAAAAATAACATTCTTTACCAGTTTATAAAAGTCACACAAATGCAAGATGAAATATGAAATGCATGTAAGTACCAACTATGAGTTTGACCTCTGCGCTGTCGAGGTGAGCTTCAGTAAGAAAACGCGCCGTCTCAAGTCCCTTGTGGCAAAACATCTCTCTGTCTTTCGGCTGATGCATTTGGACGTAAAGCTCTGCCATCATATGTTGCACGTTGAGCTGTAACCTCATACTGTCACTATCAAGCTCAACAGCCTGCCAATTTAGGATATGCAAGAATACAGTCTCACAAACTCATTTCTGAATGCATGCAATTTCTAATCATTCATTATTTTTTACCTTTTGGAGAATTTGATCTGCTTGTAATAGCAGCTCCTCAGTTTTCCTCATTTCACCCATATATAGCAGCACTTTTGAGCAGAATAATGATAATCTTGATAAACGACTGGGATCTGGAGTGTCAGCATCTAAGAAAGATCAGGTCAACTTAAAGATATACACTGACCTTTACTAATATTTATTCTTTTTTATTTGTATAGCGCTTTTCACAATAATTATCGTTTACAAAAGGTGCACATTATTACTACAGTACAGTCAAAATCAGAAGAGTTAAGAAGTTAAGGAGTTATAGGGTAGACACAGTATAAACATTGCACTGTAAAAAATAATGGTAAATTAGCCGTTTTTCATATTTTGTGATTCATGTTATTTTTCCCTGTTTATTTCTGCTTTTGAATTGCATTATGGGACCTTGATCTTTCTTGCAACAACTTTTAACTTTGAAAAGTTCAAAAAAAGTGACTTTATTAACATTTTTAATGGTTTAAAGTGATATATTGTCTGGGTTGGTGTATATCATGGTCCAAAAACCTTGTAATAAACTGCCAGTACATTTTCAGTTATTTTGCAGACTTATTCCTCTATATATATATTATAAATTATATTATTTCAAATTACTAAAATGTCAATAAAGTCACTTTGTTAAACTGTAGAGTTGAATTTTCAACATCAAAAGTCGACAGAGCAGAGATCAAGGTCCCATAATGGAATTCATAACCGTAAATAAACGTAAAACTGAATTACAAAATACAGAAACTTTAATTAAAAGATATTTTAATCTTATATAACCTTTATACAATATATAGTGTCTATCCGAAAAGGTGATGTCTATGTGTATAATACATGTTCAATGAAGTGTCATATTGCCACCCTTTGTAAATAAAAGCAAATAAGGCTGGGAAAAAATTTACTTATTGTTTAACCTTTTGATCTGAAGACACTTGAGTTTATTTTTGGATGAGAGTGTTTTGTTTTTTTCCTGAAACACTTCCAAAAAAATTGTAGTGATGTTGGTGACGTTAGATTGCCAGTTTTGGAGAATTCTGACCCCAAGGCCCAACTAACTTCTACAGTTGTCCAGCTGTGATTATTTGGAGGGTTTTTTTGTCCACTCAACACTGCAAAACATGCTTTTCTTCCTTGGATTTTTTTTATCTTGTTTCTAGTCCAAATATCAAAACATTCTTAAATCAAGAAGCATTTTCTAGACAAGCCAAAAATATTAATAATATGAAGAAATAATATGCCAAAATTAAGTGAGTTTTTCTTAAAACAAATTTTGGCATGGCTTAAAACAAAGACAATATTTTTGGCTTGTCTATCAAATGCTTCTTGGTTTAGGGATTTTTAAATATCTGGACTAAAAACAAGAAACTAAGAAACAAAGTCTAAGCATTTTTTGCAGTGAAATCATCATCCTGAAAGCTCCAGACTGATTCTTAATACATTTAGTTGATTGGAGATTCTTAATAATTGCCCTAATGGTGCCATTTTCAATGTTTATGCTAGTTTCTCACAGCCACTTTCCATTTTGCAAAGCTCAATAACCTTTTGCCACAAATCACAGCTTTCTTCTTTGATTTTACCCGTTGTGATGAATGAGTGTGTGAGTCTGACTTGTGTGTTTGTTCATATTTTAGGCATCTAAACAAGCCATGGTACTAAATATGTAAAATATCAACGGCAATATAATTATAAAATATTTTGCTTATTTGAATTCATAAAGGTGCCAATACATTGTGGCACATATATATTATAACAAAGTTGTGTTTTTGTTAATATTTTGACCAAAGATTTTCATATTTACCAAGGGTGCTGATATTTGTTTAGGTGACGTCTAAATGCCTTTTGCATATAATTATAAAAACAGCTTGTTTTACCATTAAGATACTTACAAGTCTGAGTTATCAGATTCTGGAATGACATCACTGGGTCAAATCCTCTCTTTCTTAGTAGTGTCCAGTAATGCATAACATCAGTTGACAAGTGTGGATAACGCTTTAGGCTGCTTGACAAAAACTCTACAGTACTGAGAAAAAATAAATAAAGATTTGATATTAATAGTTCTATACGTCTATAAACATCAGTTGACTGAAAACATACTAAATATTTTCTACTCAAAGATGAGTTGGAGTAATCATACGCTGGATTGATGAGGAATTCGTGCAGCTCTTTGAATGAACTAGTTTGCATGAAATTCCAAGGAATCTCTTCCATCTTTTGTGCCCAGCTACAAATGTCTGAACTGGACTTCTGAAAAAATGTAGCAAGGATCTGATGGTAGGTGTTCTGACCCTCCATACCTTAAAGTAAAAGAGACAAGAGCACTCTTTTAAAAACACAAATCCATATTCTGTTTCATATTTCAAAAAGGGTTTGCTACTGAACTTTTATAAAAAAAAACAAAAAACAAATTGTTATAATTTTATTTTTTAAATGTTTATTTTGTAAATAATTCATTCATTATAAAATATATTTTGTAACAAATGTTAATAGTAATAATAATAATGTTCATAATATTTAATTAACTTATTTAAAAAATATTTTATTTGTTTGTAAAATAGTGTATTTATGTGTAAAAGCGTTCTTAATTATATACATAAATATATACATTATATATATATTTTTTCTTATTTATTATTCTTATTTTTTAAAGTTTATTTTCATTATATATCATTCATGTGGCAAGGATTAAATATTATAAAAAAATAATCAGGCAAATAACATAAAGTCATCCTCACCATGCAACAACAGGTTCATAGCCAGGCTGAGAGACTTATGCTTGATAATCAGAAGACCACTGGTTTTCTCCTGAATCCAAGGCCAAATAGCAGAGCGCAGTCGGGCCCATTCCAACAACTGGACTCTCAGATGACCGCAATAGCCAAGATCTTCCAACAAAACCAGAACCTGAGCCTCAGTAAGCCCAGCACGGGACACATGAATGAGACAGAGCGTGTCCCAAACCCAGCCTGACAGACCTACAGAATTGAAGAGGAAATGCTTTTTAGTGACTAACATTTTTATTGATTCTTAAGCAAAATACAGAATAGAACCAAAATTGCCAGTAAGTTACTGTAATTTTTTTTACTCCTTATCTGTTTTATTTGAGGTAGTCCTGTTTTATTTATAACCTGAGCCTTTTCTTGTTTTGTTTTAAGTTTTTATTTGCTTGTCAAATTTTTGTAAGAAGAGGTTTGGTTTTGTCTGTATTATTGTGAAAATTAATAATAAAAAAAAATGAATTACCCTCCCTGAGTGATGTATGAGTTTCTGTGACTCTATAAGAAGTAACATCTTCTGATGGAGCAGATCTGCTGTAATCTTTCAACCATCGATGAATGACCTTCACCCATAGATCAGGAACTGAATCAGCCTCGGCATACTCCTTCAGCAGATCCATCTCTTTCTCCTTTTCCCTCAACACTCCACACGTCCGCAACTCTGTGCCAATGAGGGCTAAAAAGGCTGGTGAGCGGCATTTAAGCACCATTCTTTGCAAAACACTGTTTGGAGGCTCCTTAGAAGGTAAAGACAGATGTTTGAGCAAAATGCTGAGCTGAAAACTGGGATCTGGGAAATGGGGACACTTTTGAATCTGGACGTCGGTCCTGCCGGAGAGACTTTTGTGAGTGAGGTCAGTGAATGTTGTAGTGATGATCATTTTGCTGAAGGGAGGCAGAACAGCTGGCAGCCATTGTAGTGATTTCACCTCATAGACAAAAATAGGATGTTTAGTTGTTTCAGATTTTAAAAAGCCTGCTCTGCTTTTCTTACTTATAGTTTTTGTCTTGTTTCTAGTCCAAAATTCAAACAATTCTTAAAATATTTTGTTGTTTTCCATTAATAAGCCATCAAAATTAAGTTAAATTAAATAATAAAAGAAATAATAATATTTTTTTTCTTAAAATAAGAAAAGATATCTGCCAATGGGGTAAGTATAACCTGATTTCAATCTGAAAACAAGATTAGTTTGCTTATCCTTAATTTTGACGACTTATTTCTGAAAACAAAACAATAATTTTTACTTTTCCAGAAAATGCTTCTTGATTTAAGACAAAACTGTAAGTAAGAAAAGCTTTTTTGCAGTGTGCTTAAGCAAACCATGGAAGGACATGAAAGATCACCTCTTGCTTTGAAAGTCCAAGTGTTTCTGTCAGAAGGTCAATCCCATCTATGAGAAGAATACAAGGCCTGAGATTCAGGCCTGCAGTAAATGCCTGGACGGCCTGATGGAGATACTCAAACTCAGAGGTGTCCTCCAAACTTTCATCCCAATCTGGAGAATCACCTGCAGAAACAATTTATACTCTCTGAAATTAAACCACTTTTAATATGCACTACACACACAAAAAAAAAGTAAACGATGATGTAAACTTTTGTAAAAATGATGTAAATGATGTAAAAATGTTAACTTTTCCACATTTCCATATATTTTGTGATTCATGTTTTTTTTTCTTCATTTATTTATGCTTTTGAATTGCATTATGAAACCCTGATCTTTCCGCCAACAACTTTGAATGTTGAAAAGTTTGAAAAAGTGACTTTTATTGACATTTTTAATAGTTTGAAAAATATATTGTCTGGGTTGGTGTTGTAAATTATGGTACAAAAACCTGATAATAAACACACAGTACTTTTTACAGACATAATTCTACATTATTTCTTATACAACAGGTTATTTTAAGTTACTAAAATGTCATTAAAAGTCACTTCGTTAAACTGCAGAGTAGAATTTTCAACATCAATAGCTGAAATCAATGTCACATTATGCAATTCATAACCAAAAATAAACAGAAAACATCGGTGAATCACAAAATACGGAAACCGTTAACAAACAATTTTTTTTTACATTGTATTATACTTTTTGTTTAACTCTATTTTATTGATGCATATTAGTCAGAGAGTTACAGTATCAAATATAAAGAATCGCAAGACATCAACTGTTCCAATCTATCAGCAGAAAAACAAAATTAGTTAATATTTTCTTCCTCTCTGAATCAAACAGTACAATTATATATTTTTGCATCAAAAACAATATTTAGGGCAAAACACAAATAAAAAATATATAATAATAATAATAATAATAATAATAATAATAATAAAGATAAATAGAATAAAACACATATTGGGCCATACAGCAATACAGAAAAATATATAAATACAACATTGTATTATACTTTTTGAATGTTACTTTTCATGTAGTGTTTAATATGGCATTTTGTGAACGTCAAAGCTCTGAAATCAAAACGTCAAAATCGCACAAATGCACTTATTGTCTCTTAAAAGAAAGACTCAACTTTGTACCTGAAACTAGCCAGTATTTTTTAGTCTTACTTTAGTTTTACTTCTTGCACAAACCTATTTGTTATGATTTTGCACAATGCCAGTCACTCTTCATTAGCTGCTCACAAATACATTCTATTTTGACCCTCCAAACACTGTAATTCTAGCTGAAGCCTAAACGAATTTGGTTCTTTTATGTGGAAATGTCAAGATGACAATGTTTTCTTCACTCCGAATTAAAGCAAATCCACTTGAATGCACTTCCAAATGATGACGTTTTTATTTTCAGGCATGTGTTGTAAGTAGTTGACCAATCACAACAGACTGGGCCTTGATCAGACCAATCAGAACAGGATATGGTCTCAAAGGAGGGGTTTAGAGACATCAGATCCTTGAACAAACCATTTCAGACATTGAGAAAAAGCTGATTGAAAACCCACCCCACAATTTAAACACCATTCTGCTGGAAAATGAGGCAATTTACCATTATGTGCTTTTCGAAGTTGAGCAGTACACAGTCTAAGCAAGGACCTGACATCAGTGCTGGATGTGCTGGTTCCACAGAAGTAACAGGTGACTGGAAGATCTGGATTCTGCTCTGAGAAGGTCTGCAGACACCAAGCCGCCAGAGACGACTTCCCACAACCCCTTTCACCACTTATTACTAAGACAGACTTCTCGGAGTTGTTCAGGTCACTGAAAACAGGTAAGAATTTGACTTCACATACAGTTGTAGTCAGAATTATTAGCCCTCCTGTTACATTTGATATTTTTTCCCCAATTTCAGTTTAACGGAGAGATTTTTTTCAACACATTTCTAAACATAATAGTTTTAATAACCAATTTCTAATGACTGATTTCTTTTATCTTTGCACTGATGACAGTAAATAATATTTTACCAGATATTTTTCAGGATACTAGTATTCAGCTTAAAGTGACATTTAAAGGCTTAACTAGGTTAATTAGGAAAGTTAAGAAATCAGGCAAGTCATTTATAATGATGGTTTGTTCTGTAGACAATCGAAAAAAATATTGCTTAAGAAGGGCTAATAATGTTGACCTTAAAATGGTTTAAAAATAATTTTTAAACTGCTTTTATTCTAGCCGAAATAAAACAAATAAGACTTTCTCCAGAAGAAAAAATATTATAGGATACTGTGAAAAATTCCTTGCTCTGTTAAACATCATTTGGGAAATATTCGAAAAAGAAAAATCACAGGAGGGCCAATAAATCTGACTTCATATATATGCTAATTAAACTCAGTGTGCATAATTTATTTCGTTTTTATCATCTTACCTATTGAAAAGAGCTCCTGAGTTTTTTGCATGCGTCTCAAATTTAGCATTGCGAGTTATAGGATGTAGAAATTTGTTAAATGCATTCAGTATTTCTGTGGCGGGAACTGAGGGCACAAACCAGTTGCACAACGCACGTGAATAGCTCTTATGCAGATCGAATGAATCCTGCCATCCTAAAATACAGGTTTGAATACATACACATTATCAAAACAAGATACATAATCAGTATGATATATTATATTATTTCTTTTTATATATTATAAAATCTAAATGTATTGAAAATACAAATGAAGAAGATTACAAAAAGAGATAATGTCCTTGTAGAAAATGAAAAAGTACATTTCCATCATTTTTATTTAGGTTTTTTCATTTAACAGTGCAATGCATAACTCAAAATATGGTTAAACACCTGTAAAAGATTTATTACATCAAATTAAATCATATTTTGACAGATTGTTTTCTCATACTGTAATAAAATAATAAGAAAACTCCATTAAGTACTCCAAAATTTCCATGTTTGCAGGCTTACCTGAGATTAAATGTTTTGAATCCTTAGAAATTTTATTAATGACCTCTTCGCAGTCCATCCTGATCATCTCCCCAAGTTCATATTTGTTTCTGAAAAATCTGTCATGAAGTGAAAGGAGTAAAAGAAGGATATGTATTTAAAACACCCAAGATAAAATATATAACACACATTAAAATTATTTTGTGAGACATTTTTTGCCTATATCCTCAAACCTGACAGGAAGACAGTGATTTATGATTCTTCTTTTCAGATCTCTCATTCTCTGTCTCTCACGTTGGCTTTGCTTGGACAGCATGTTTAAGAAGATGCTCATTTCATCACTCCCATTATCATCATCATCATCATCATCTTCTTCAGTATCCTGTGGGGTGTAGTCTTTAAAATAAAAGTAGCAGAGTCTATGGTTATCAATGAAGGCTGCTTTGGTGATCTCCAGCTCTGTCAGGCTACATGTGTGATACTCATCCTCCAAAACCCAAGGATAACCAGAACTTGCAGCAATATTTAGCTTTCTAACAACTTCAGACAAAGAACATGATTCAGTATCAGAAGGAAGACACTTTCCATAGCTGTGTCCAAGCAGACAAATGAAAAGTGATGAGCGGTCTATGAGATCCATACTGATTTTCAGCTGCTGATCAAAGAGATCAGTGTCATTTTTATGATTATTTGCATCATCCCGGTCTTGTTTGCTCCTCTGCAAGTCCATAGGTCTGAAACAGGTGCCTCTTGTCTGGCAAAGTGCATTTAGATGAGGAAATATATTGGCTTTCAGGTAAAACAAATCTTCTTGGAGATCATCTGGAACGTAACATAGGTAAGGCTCAAGAGACGGGCTGTCAAAATCTCCTTGGATGTTTAATCCTTGCATTTTTTCAGGACTATTTTTAACTATTATTATCTCGTTTCAGAAGTATTTATAGTTACATTAAACAGGAAAATTAACACAAATGCAAAAATACAAGTCAAATAAACAAAAAAAACCTTTATATTCATTCAACTACCAAAGGTTTTAGTGTAAAAACTTGCCTTTGAAGTCTTTAAAGTGGCCAACAACTGGTTGCTAAGGTAAACGTAACTTAATCTGATTCTGAATCGCCTAGTTACGTTTCCCCCTATTCCGTTTAAAGCTGAATACAAACCCACAACCGTTCCCAGAACAGTTATTACAGTCTATGACGAGTCCTCATATAAAACTCGCTCGATGAATTGACATCCCGTGGAGCCAATCAGCGCGAGCCACGAATAGAGCGTGTAAAATCGGACATGTAAGGTGGTGATTGGGCGACGCCGACTGCGGATCGCTCTCTGATTGGTGCGGTGTTGTGCGTGGGGTGCAGTGATTGGCTGAAAGCAGCAGAGCACCGCCCTAGAGTGCAGGAGTTAATAAAGCCGACTTCTCTCTCCCTGTCCACGCACTGAAACAGTTTATCGAGGCGTGGAGGGCTCTGTGAAAGCTCAAGGCGCTAATCTGCTATTGAGTCTCATTAATAAACCGTTTTTCTTTCAAAAACAATGAGGCGACTGTGGATTATCGGTCTCCTCTGTGCACTTTTGGCATTCGGTGAGTAAATTTTAATGAACGGCCGTGAAATGCGTCGTTTTGCATTATATTTGATGGCTTTGAACTTGACAATGTTTGCAGTACTGTTGCCGTCTTTGTGCGCTTCCTCTTTTTGCTATGTATGCTTTAATATTAGAAATACATTTTTAAACGATGCTTATTGTAGAGCCATGCTAACGATTCCTAGATTTTGGAATGATTCAGAACAGGAAATAAAACATGGAGAGTGGATTTGACTTGCATGTGCTTCTGGAAGTTTCCTTATTGAAATGGCCCTCATATTATAATAATATGCTGCTAATCAATTATACAGTTATATTGTGCTTTAAAGCGACAGGTTAAATTGAATCAGTTGGTCTTGTATTTAATAAAGTATACGTTTAATTCTGTTAAATAATAATGCTTGAGAACAATGCAGTCTAATTTCACATTAAAAGGAACCCAACCAGATATTTTGAAACCTGTTGAATAGTCACATTATTTAACTCCTAATTAAAAAAAATGCATCTGCACAGGAATTAAAAGCATTTCTGTACATTTCATGCCTGTGTATATATGGAAGGCCTTTTCATCAAATTTGACTTCATAATATAAACTTGCATATTAAGTAGAAGCAACCTTGTTGTGCATAATGGGGTTTTTGCTAAGCAAACCAGCTTAGAAATTAAGTCATAAAACACTCATCCAAATAAGACCATGCCAAAGTGCAGCATTTATTATACCATTAAGATATTGGGTTCGTTAAGTGTTTTTTTTGGGGGGGGTTTATCACAACTCTCATCCTTAATTTGTGGTTTGGTCCTAATCTTTGATGTTTTGCATAATTACAGCATATGTGAAAGCTGATGACGACGTTGACATTGATGGCACAGTAGAAGAGGACCTTGGGAAGAGCAGAGACGGATCCCGCACAGATGACGAGGTTGTTCAGAGGTTTGTATGGACTTGAACTTCATTCGTTTTAAAGATCAAGGAGCAATGATTTTAATATTCCGAAATTAGTGACCCTTTATTTAGGCTCAGATCTTAAAGTGGGGTAAATAAATCCTTGAAACTAATCTTAGCTGCTATTTTAAGCTTATTAAACCACACTTGTTTGTTTCTTATGAGGGTACATTTGGATATATTCACTTTAAGCTTCTCACAAAGGCCAGAAATATGATCCTCAATGGGGTTAGACATCTGGTTGATCCATTTATGCATCTTATCAAAACCCAGGAGTAAATGGTAATAAATCCCAAGAGTATTGAATATGTGAAGCATCCCTTGCACTCATGTTTCCATCTAATCTCTAACAGGGAGGAGGAAGCCATTCAGCTTGATGGTTTAAACGCCTCGCAAATAAAGGAAATTCGTGATAAATCAGAAAAGCATGCGTTCCAGGCAGAAGTGAATCGAATGATGAAATTGATCATCAATTCTCTGTATAAGAACAAGGAGGTGAGTATTAGAAGTTAAGTTATAGTTCATGTTGTTGCAAGTTGTGCATAAGGTGTCCTAATTTTTACTTTTCCATCCTAAAGATCTTCCTGAGAGAGTTGATCTCTAATGCTTCCGATGCCTTGGATAAGATCCGGTTGCTGTCGCTGACCAACGAAGATGCCCTTGCCGGAAATGAAGAACTCACTATTAAAATTAAGGTGTGTGTTGCCACCCTTCTGATCTGAAACGCTCTTCGTTTTACAGAGAAATATAACATCGGTTCTAAATTTGCATTGCAAAAGAAATTCAAATGTGCTTGAAGCAGACTGAGGAGCGTTTCCTTTCTTCCTTTCATTTTCTTATCTTAATTGTAAGACTAAACGCTTTTAACCATGCAAATTTTCTTTTAGTAAATACATCCTTTACTTGCTTTTGAGATTACGCAATACTGGTCACGTATGCACTGCACATACTTTGCTTTCTTACAAATTAAACAGCAAATTATTGTGATCATTCTCCTGACCACTTTATTAGCTACATAAACTGGATTGCTTATGCCCAATAATTCTTAATAAGCATCAGTTGAAACAAGTGAATATGGTAATGCTTTAAAAGAGCAATCAAAAAGAGCACTCCTGAAACTTCACAGCATGTATGTGACTCTTTAGTCGTCTTCTCTCACCAGTCTGATAAAGAAAAGAACATGCTTCACATCACTGACACTGGTATTGGCATGACCAAAGAAGAACTGGTGAAGAACCTCGGTACCATCGCCAAATCTGGAACCAGCGAGTTCCTGAACAAAATGACAGACGTGCAGGACGACAGTCAGTCCACCTCTGAGCTCATCGGTCAGTTCGGTGTGGGCTTCTACTCCGCTTTCCTTGTGGCCGATAAGGTCATTGTCACATCCAAGCACAACAACGACACCCAGCACATGTGGGAATCTGATTCCAATCAGTTCTCCGTCATCGAGGACCCACGTGGAGACACTCTAGGCAGAGGCACCACCATTACGTAAGAAATTGAATGTGAAATGAATTATATTGGGGGAAAAATTTGATATTGCAATTCGATTTACATATTGTAATATTGAGTGTAATTTTAACCAGTTGAAATGAGTAGGTTTAATTGGAAAGAATTCATAATTATAGACTGATTAGGATGATTTTGTAGGGGAGTGCAACTACATTACATATAATAAACCAATCACAAGCATTGATGAATATAGTAGAGCAAAGTTACAAATGAAATAAACAGTGCTTTACAGTTTTCTGGGGTCACGTGTATATAAATACAATTAATCTTATTATTTATATATATATATATATATATATATAATTTATTGTGCCTGAATGCTGGCTTGAAATGCTCAGTTACAGGCCTTGCAGATGATAAACATTTTGGTAACTTTTTATGATTAAAATTTGTAGTGACTCCAGAAATCACATACATGTTCAACTCTGGCTCGTGGTCAACTATAATCATGATCCTGTGATGATTATAATTATTATTATTAATAATAATAATGATACTAATAATAATGATACTAATAATAATAATAATGATCCTGCAACTTCACCATTGCAATATTTAGGCTGGAATAATATATTGTGTGGCCTTAATTTGAAATATTGCAAAAACAATACATGGATTGTAAAATTGTTACTAAAGATGACTTGTTTATTAGGTTGGTGATGAAAGAGGAAGCTTCTGACTACCTTGAGCTGGAGACCATTAAGAACCTGGTGAAGAAATACTCTCAATTCATCAACTTCCCCATCTACGTATGGAGCAGCAAGGTCTGTCCACAAAAGGCTTCAAACACAATATAACCCAGATATTGGACTTTTTTTTTTTTTTTTTCTTTTTTTTTTTTAACTCACTGATTTGTCATTTCTCAGACTGAGACTGTAGAAGAGCCCATAGAGGATGAGGCTGAAGCAGAGAAGGAAGAAGCCACTGAAGATGAAGCTGAAGTTGAGGAAGAGGAGGAAGACAAGGACAAACCAAAGACTAAGAAGGTTTTTAGATGCAGATATTCAAACCAACATTTAGTAGAAGCTATCCTATAGATTTTTCACAGTGATTTTTAATAAGTTTCTCAATCATTTCAGGTGGAGAAGACCGTGTGGGATTGGGAGTTGATGAATGACATTAAACCCATCTGGCAGAGGCCTGCAAAGGAAGTGGAGGAAGATGAATATAAAGCCTTCTATAAAACCTTCTCCAGGGTGAGTAAAACCTGTGTGGCACAAAAAAGTCAGATTTTATGGTCCACTGTGGCCTCTGGATCAGTTCAAGTGGATTGTTGTCATTTCAGGACACTGATGAGCCATTGTCACACATTCACTTCACCGCTGAAGGCGAAGTCACTTTCAAGTCCATCCTCTTTATTCCTGCATCTGCACCCAGAGGTCTTTTCGATGAGTATGGCACCAAGAAGAATGACTTCATTAAGGTAATTTGTGAACATTAAGTGGGAAATGGGAATTTTTTTTTTGTTACAAGTTAATTATACTCGTTTCTTTTTATTTAGCTGTTCGTGCGTAGAGTCTTCATCACTGATGACTTCCATGACATGATGCCCAAGTACCTCAACTTCGTCAAGGGTGTTGTAAGTGCCTGTCTTTCAGTTTAGCATATTCAGTTTAGGAATTTTTATTTTAAAAATTTATTTTAAGCTTAAGATTTTATTTTAAGCTTAAGATTTAAGATATTCCTAACAAAGAAGCGGATGGTGAAACAAAAAAAACAAAAAAAAACGAATGCTGTATCAAATCTAAATAATGATCTACAATACGTTTTTGACTCAATCTTGCTTAATTTGATCTCAGGTGGACTCTGACGATCTACCTTTGAACGTGTCCAGAGAGACTCTGCAGCAACACAAACTGCTCAAGGTGAGTTTATACTTTTGCTTATCAAAGCAACATTAACTATATGTAAAACACAATGCAATATAAAGTGCAAATTTAAATGTCTTTCAATACTCATGACTGTCCCTTTGTTCTTCAGGTTATCCGTAAGAAGCTAGTGCGCAAGACCCTGGACATGATCAAGAAGATCGCCGAGGAGCAGTACAACGATAAGTTCTGGAAAGAGTTTGGCACCAACATTAAGCTGGGCGTGATTGAGGATCACTCCAACAGAACCCGCCTGGCCAAACTGCTTCGCTTCCAGACCTCCCACAGCGACACTGTGCTGTCCAGTCTGGAGCAGTATGTGGAGAGGATGAAGGAGAAGCAGGACAAGATCTACTTCATGGCTGGAACCAGCAGGAAGGAGGTGCTTAAATGGTTTTAATCTTGACAATACTTACTAAAGAACTGTATTTCTGCATTTCAGTAGTAGCATGTAAGCTTTTGTCTTCTGGTTTTTAGGCTGAATCATCTCCATTTGTGGAGAAGCTTCTTAAGAAAGGATATGAAGTTGTCTATCTGACTGAACCAGTGGACGAGTACTGCATTCAGGCCCTTCCTGAGTTTGACGGCAAACGCTTCCAAAACGTAGCGAAGGAGGGTGTGAAGTTCGACGAGAGCGATAAGGCTAAAGAAAAAAGGGAAGCTTTGGAGAAAGAGTTTGAGCCCCTCATGACCTGGATGAAAGATAAGGCCCTGAAGGACCAAGTATGATTATTTTCTGTCATTATATTGCAGTGCATATTATAAAGTAGCAGATGAATTGTAACGAGTGCTTCTTTGTGTGATGTTTCAGATCGAGAAGGCTATTTTGTCCCAAAGGTTGACCAACTCCCCATGTGCTCTGGTTGCCAGTCAGTACGGATGGTCTGGCAACATGGAACGCATCATGAAAGCTCAGGCTTATCAGACAGGAAAAGACATTTCCACAAAGTACGTCTTCTGAATAAGTATTAGACCCTCTTCCTAACTAAATTTAATATGCATGGTCAAATCAAAAGGAGTCACCCAAGACTCATTACCATTTTCAACACATTAATGTTCAAATGGGGTTCTTGTGACCCCTTCTGTTTAGATTTTGTTTGGAAAGCAAGCAAATGGAAACTTTTATTTTTTTATTTTTTTAAATTAACAATTGTATAGTTATGTACATGTATAATTTGTTTTGGTGCACATTTTCACAACACATCCCATAACAGTAGGTGTTTTGTGGGTGATATCTGAAAATTGTTTAATGAAATCATGCAATCGTAAATGTTACTGCTCCAATTATGTGCATTCAATTGTGGAAAACCGAAAATGCAAGCTTGTGAAAAGTAATTTTAAATTGAGCTGTATTTCCTTTAAGTTAAAATTATGTAAGTGTTAAAACATTGTGAAGTAAATATTGCAGAAATGGGGCATTGCAATAAACCGGGAGTTGATTGCATTCTGCTACATTTTGGATATTATATATTGAATTACCTTAAAAAAAGAAAAAAAAACACCTGTGAGATGTCATATGATGACCATTGATGCATCTTTAGAAATAGCTTGTGCCCCAAGTCAAGTGTGACTGGCTTCATAATTGCGCATCTCATTTCACAATGTTCTGCTATGTGAAAATGGAAACATTTGTAACCACTATGATCATTTATCCTAATTAAACCCATTATGTCCTTTGTTCTAGTTATTACGCAAGTCAAAAGAAGACATTAGAAATCAACCCCAAACATCCACTCATCAAAGAGATGCTGAGGAGAGTCAATGTAAGTCATACATTCTCATTTAGCCTAGTAAATTTTGCCCTCAATTTCAAATGAATATATTGTACTTTGTGTTGTAGGAAGATGCTGAGGATAAGACAGCCGCAGATTTAGCCGTAGTGCTGCTCGAGACCGCCACACTGCGATCCGGGTACCAGCTCCAAGACACCAAAGCCTACGGAGACAGAATAGAGCGCATGCTGCGGCTCAGCATGAACGTAGACCTCGACGCTCAGGTACAAACACAATAGAGTTGTGTTATTGCAATAAGTCGAGATGTTCAAATCAAGTGTGACTTTTAAAGAATTAAAAAAATTAATCTTCTTTATAAGTGTGCAGTAAACCTGTATAACCATATATAGGTAGTTAACGTGTATTTGAGAAGAACGGAGCAAGGGGGGATGACTCTGGTATGTAGACATTTGCTTGCATTGCAGAGTGGAAAGGGCCAAGAATAACATGAGAAGTGTAACAACTGTTGTCATGCATGCATGAAACGTATATTGGACCTCTTAGTAAAGGGAAACATCCTAAGCTAGCCAAATTTGAACGAGATGTGAAAACACTAAAGTGGGGGGTAAAACAACAGGTTTGTTCTGAAGGTCTGCTTGTGAACATCTCAGCTTTTTGTAGTAAAGTCCTGGTATTGAAAAGCTTGATTTTAATTAATGGAATGGCCAAAACCACGACACTCAGAATCCTGTTGTTATTATGTCTACAGGTAGAGGAAGAGCCAGAGGAAGAGCCAGAGGAGGAGCCAGAAGAACAGACAGAAGAAGCTGAGGATGAGGAGGAGGTCCAGGCAGATGAAGCAGAAGAGGAATCGGTGAGTGTCCTTCCAAACTTGTATTTTCTTTTGATGAATTGCAAAAAGAGATTTTTGGATGAACTGTCTCTTTAAGAGCTGGAATTCTGCTTTTCATATGTTTGTTTATCTGTGTTTCAGGAGGCCACATCCAAAGATGAGCTGTAATGTGTAAATTTGGGAGGGATGGGAAGAGGTGTCTGACTGTGATGCAGAGTAAAGATGGCAATGTCAAGGGGGTTGTCTTTTCTCTGTGCGGGTGGGCTAGGGGGATAGGAGCTGTTTTTTTTAAGGCGTTGCTTTTGTGTTTGCAATTTCTTTTTTACATTCCTCCATGATTGTAAATTTGTTAATATTTAACTGACCCAGTTGTGGAGTGCTGACTCCTGTCCACAGAACGATTAAATGTTTCCGAAAAAGGATTTTTGTGTGCAGTTCATTTTAATTTGTGTCTTCATGTTAACCAGTTCTATTTTGTTTTAAAAAAATACATTTTAGGATATTTTAGCAGCATCAATAGTACTTGGATTGAAGTCCAGTTTGAATTTAAAGGGATAGTTCACACACAAATAGAAATTTACAAAATTTTTTTACTCTTCTGCTTCCAAAGTTTTCACAAATATATTTTGAAGAGCTGAAAACCTGTAACCACTGACTTCCACATTAGGAAAAAGAAATACTATGGAAGTCAATGGTTACAGGTTGGCAACATTTTTCAAAATATCTTTTAACTAAAACTCAAGATTGAAACGCATAAAGGGGGAGTAAATTGACAATTTTTATTTTTGGGTGAACTGTCCCTTTAAAGGATTTTTCAGTCTAGGTCGTACCAGGGTGAATTTTCCTGTGGGGTCTGGGATATACCACTTTTCCCAGAGGTCTAGATGGACGCAGGGGTAGTCCCAGGGTTTGAAATGGCCGTTCCAGTGTAGTAGCTTTGCCTTTTTGAGGAAGGTCTTGGGATAACGTGTATCAGGACTCCAGCCTAAAGACAAACCAAGCAGATGTTTACTTTAATTCACTTAGACCTCATTTGAGAGCAGCTTTGGATAAAAGCATATAAGAACTGTTAACCTGTACTTTAGTTTACAAGATTTACAAAATGACAAATTCTGAAAAAAAGAATTTTGGCAGACTGAGAGGTAAGATTAATTTAAATTTCATTAAAGTTAAGAGTAAAAACTGATGCAGTGAAATTGTAAAATATTTCTGCATCAGTGATCGACTCATGATACTTCAGAAGTTATTTTAATGCTGATTTGCTGCTATTATTCTATTTCTGATCAATATTTGTGCTGCAAAATAGCACATTTCAGTATTTAACAGACATATAATTTATTTAAAACAAATATTTTGTTACAGATATAAATGTTTATACATTTCAAATGACTACTTGTACTACTACCAAGTATAAATGTAAAAGTGAGTCAATTTTAAAAATCAGCATCCAAATGAAGGTTATTAAAAATGGTCAACTTAGTACTTTTCAAATGTAATTATTATGAATGTAGTTTATCGATTTAAAAAATATATTTGCGTTGCAAGATTACAGATTAACTTAAACCGTTTTAATTGGAGTCCGTTTTTTTTTTTTTTTTAAAGGGATGTACCATTAAAAAAAAACGTAAACAATTAGTTACCCAGATGTCTGACGTGCCACAGTGGATCAATGGTTGTGAATTTATCATGAAAAACAATGAGCATTGGAGGAGTGGCCACACCTCCTGCCACTGCACTGCTAAACAGATTCTCCCTACATCCACATGAAGAAATAACAAAATATATATAAGAAATCTCCTAAATCATTCATTGTAGCTCAATATGAACCAATATGTCACCTGACATTTTTAGCCATCCATTTCTCCAGCTGTTTGGTTATCTTTTGCCTTTGCCATTCACCAATGTCAGCCACAAAAACACCTGGATTAAAGGAGCATTCACTGGGATTGATGCCCAGCTCTCGGACTTCCTCTTTGCGGTAGTCCAGAAAGCCCATATAAGTTGTCTGTAAGAGGCAATTGTGTATGAACGACACAAAAAAAAGACAAAGTAACGTTAACTAAAGCAATTAACTATATTCAAAATACCAACACATACATTTAATTAGATTAACTAGGCAAGTTAGGGTAATTAGGCAAGTCATTGTATAACAGTGGTTTGTGTTGTAGCCAGTTGAAAAAAATATTGCTTAATGGGGCCGAAAATATTGACCTTAAAATCATTTTAAAAAAAGACCAAAAAAACTGCTTTAATTCTAGCTGAAATGAAACAAATAAGACTTTCTCCAGAAGAAAAAATATTATAGGAAATACTGTGAAAAATTCCTTGCTCTGTTGAACATCATTTTGGAAATATTTGAAAAAGAAAACAGTCATTTTGACTGTACATCCAAAAATACCTGCATCCCCACACTGCGCACCATCTCATGTGTGTCAGGCAGATCGCAGTCTGAAGCAAATGCAGCAGCATGACCCTCTTTCAGCTTTATGTTATACAGCTCCTGTATATCTCCTGTTTGTTCAAACACAACAAAAATCAGTCATTATAATCCGCTTGTTCATTTATGATGTATGGAAATTTATTCCTGTATCCAAACCATTACCTATTTAAATTGAGATAACTCTCTCAATAGGTGATTATGAGTCTGAACACATATTAAAATTAATATTATATCAAGTCATGGTGTTGAATATTGTCTCTGCATCCCAGGGGGCTATATTTTAACCATTTATTAAAGATGAATCACTGTCTGAGTATCTGAGAATAGACATGGATATAAAAATTACCTTCGTGATTTCTTATTTGTTATTAGTACCTTTCGGTTTTCACTTTTAGCATCCGAGCATTTGGATGCAGTAACTGTGACATGTGATTCAGACATAATATTCTAATAAATGCACTTTATATATAAAATCGTCCTTCCACGATGATATAGACGTGAATGCTTTAGTATAAATTTACCTTGGACTATGACATCATCATCCAGGTAAACAATCCGTTTGTGATTTTCAATGGCAAGAAGTGGAAGGTAGAACCTCACAAAGTTAAGCTGCAACACAAATAAAAAGCAGGAACAAGAAACGATATGGCATGTTAAAACTTTTGTTTGTGTAAGGAAATGACACGTCAGTTTAGGGTGTACATCTGGTCATGACATGTAGTAATGCGCGATCACACCTATTAGAATATAATGAAGAGTTTACTTAAATTAGGCTTAAACTGTAGATATAAAAACCCAACAGGAGCCAGCAAGACTCACAGGATGTAGCAGTTCTGGTCTGGATGAGTCTGGATTGACTTTTCCCTTCAGAACCATTGGATTGAATTCCAGGATCTTGTATCTGATATTTCTCAGCTTGGTTTTCTCTATGTATTCCCTGTTTGAGTGCAGAAAAAAACTGCTTATTGATGAAATTTATTGACTAAGTGTGTCTCTAATTTCTCTTTGATAAAGGGTGGTCTGAATTACAAACTATTAAGTATTATACATTTCAAAATTCAACTATTATGAGCTACAATAAAAACTATAAAACAACATTATTGTTAATTGACATATAGCTGAAATAAAATATAAATATTAGATGAACTAAATTGAATAATCAACAGAAATAAAAATAAATTGAAGCACAAGTACTAACTGGAAATAAAAGAGTATTTAAATAACTAATAAAATATTGATAAAAAATTTATAAACTGGCATATTCACAGGGTGACTTTTTGGTTGTAATTTTTTTATATCAATTAATTAATAATATTTAATTACATGTAAATTTAATTTAAGGTTTATTTGTTTAATTGAATACTGAATTACATGTATTCTGCATATATACACAGTGTTAATTGTTTATTTCTAGTGTAAAAATGTATTATATACACAATTGCAAGGGTTTTCAACTGCTAAAAAAAGAAGTAAAGAAAAAAGAAAGCAGGTAAGCACGTTAAATGAAAATAAAATTCAAATAACCATAATAAGCAGGAAAATTATTAGGCTTATCTACTTTTCAAAAGGAACATTGTCCAACTAAACACTTCAGTACTATGACGCAAAAGTGTTTATGACAATACTTTCCATTTTTGTATGTGTATTGTCCAATTTTTTTATATATATATTTTATAATTTATTTAGTTAAAAAACACTACAACCAAGTGTGTGAGGGGTAAAAGTTTAAACCAGGCACCTTATCTTTTTAATGGCTTCTCTTAGTGTGACTATGTAGAAGAAAACTCTGGCTTGACTGTTGCTGTAGACGCTGTTGATGACAGTCATAGATGCGCCGATACGCTCTTCTGAAGCACAGATGAGCACAGGAACATCATTGTCCATCTCTTCCTCATCCTCCACACCTGTATCAGCCACCTCTTTCTTGAGCACTGTATAAACCACAATAAAATCAATATAACAAACTGACAACATTAATATACATGTGCATTAGTACCTGAATACTTGGGCAATGTCTGTAGTCTGGTCTTGTTGTACAAGAGAGCAAAAGCCACCAGAACCAACAGAATGAGAAGTCCACGATTGACTGGCACCCACAGAGATAGAGACAGAAAAATAAAAGTCATAACATTGCAACTATTTAAAATGCTGCATAAAATAAAACGATGTCCACTAGAGGTCACTGTAATACTGTGTATGATTTTTGGGACTATTATTGTTGCATCACTAGTAAGTAAAAAAAAAAACATGTGCATCTGATGAATAACTAGTTGTCAAACTGAAATAGGTAGTTTTGTCTACTACTAACATGTCAGCTGTGTTGTCATTAAAAACTTAATTTAAAACATTTCTGTGAAATTAAAATAAAGCTCAATTGAAATAGAATATAAATACAGATGAAAATCCTGAGCTTAAAAAATTAAATGTTGGAACTAATTATGTTAAGTTGAAGTAAAAAGACTACTAAAACTAATATGGGAATACAAAAACAAACAAAGAAATAGGAACTAATAAAAATGTCAATAGCACATAAGAAAATTATTCATTCATTCATTTATTTTCTTTTCGGCTTAGTCCCTTTATTAATCTCGCCACAGGGGAATGAACCGCCAACTTATCCAGCATATGTTTTACGCAGCAGATGCCCTTCCAGCTGCAACCCATCACTGGGAAACATCCATACATACACTATGGACGATTTAGCTTACCCAATTCACCTATACGACATGTTTTTGGACTTGTGGGGGAAACCGGAGCACCCGGAGAAAACCCACACAAACACGGGGAGAACATGCAAACTCCACACAGAAATGCCAACTGACCCAGCCAGGGCTCGAACCAGCAACCTTCTTGCTGTGAGGCGATTGTGCTACCCACTGCGCCACCATGCTGCCCCATAAGAAAATTATGCAAATAAAAAATTATTAATAATAATAATTAATAAATAAATACAAATGTACATATATAACTTAGTGTAACGCTAGTCAGAGATAAAGTAGTATAATATATTAGTTATATATTATGAATAAAATAAAATATAATAAAATCTCACAATATATGATTAGATATTGAAATGATATAATACAAAAAAGACTCAAAAAACACAAAAAGATGAAATCTGAAAGTAGCAATTAAAATATAACAATAAAAGCTCAATCAAAATATGTTTAAACATAAATAGTAGAATTATGGCAATACTTTTTTATTTTTGATTGAAACATTTAAAATAACATTCTCTATAATAAACTATTTATTTTTTATATATTTTTTATAATTTTATTTTTTAACAATTTACTTTTTATTATTACATTTTAACTATTAAACATTTTTTTATTTTTTTATTTAACTATTTTTTATTATTACATTTTAAAACTTTTGATTTATTTTTTATTTGATTTGATTTGATTTATTTTTTTCTGTATAATTACCTAAACAATTTTTACTATTTATGACAACAAAAGACAAAAAAAAGTCTGAAATCTGAGCTAAATGTCTTTGTGGGTGGTTTGTGCTCACACAGTGTCCAGGCTGAGGTCAGCTAACAAGATAAAGTAAACATCTGTGCATCAGATTACATCATTTTACTCCATGACTAATGTAAAACATGTCTTTACAAACTCTCACAAGGCCTTTGTAAAACTAAGAAACACAAATAGCAAAAGAGTTACATAAAACAACCAAATCTTTCAGTTTTTACCATCATAAAGACACCGCATTTATCATTAACAATAAGACATCTCACCAAATTATTAATTATCATTCAATCATTCATTTTCTTTTCGGCTTAGTCCCTTTATTAATCTGGGGTCGCCACAGCGGGATGAACCGCCAACTTATCCAGCATATGTTTTACGCAGCGGATGCCCTTCCAGCTGCAACCCATCACTGGGAAACATTCATACACTCATTCACACACATACACTACGGACAATTTTAGCTTACCCAATTCACCTATACCACATGTCTTTGGACTTGTGGGGGAAACCGGAGCACCCGGAGGAAACCCACGCGAACACGGGGAGAACATGCAAACTCCACACAGAAATGCCAACTGACCCAGCCGAGGCTCGAACCAGCGACCTTCTTGCTGTGAGGCGAACGTGCTACCCACTGCGCCACCGCGTCGCCATTATTAATTATTAAATGAAAATTATCATTAAAAAGCCTTCAAATACAAATACATTTGTAAAACTTTACTCTGGTGTAAGTAAATGTGAAGTGAAGAGTAGGATTTCCAGAGACGCTGCTACAATACATCACTTTTATGGCTCCAAATTTGCCTGGTTACCTCATTTTCTCTGGGACGGCGGGTGGGACTGACCCTCCTCCACCTCAGAAAACACACACTGGACACATTCCAGTTTTGCAGGACAGCGAAGCAAAACGAGACCCTAAATAATCCCAGTGTGCTCTCAGATCACTCATATCAGTTATTCAATAGATGATCTAATATCAAGTATGTAAGACGTTTCATGTTGTGACTCATAAGCTGAACTTGGATGTGTTTCTATGGATTAAGAAACGGTGATGCAATAAACAACTGTACAGGGGGAGGTGTGCAAACACAATCTGCAAAACTAGAATTTGTTACTTACTTTTCCTCAGCAAAGGCATTTTTCATCTTCAGCATCTGTAAAGGGAGATTAAAAATTAGGATATTGGTAATATTTTGCACTGTTAAATTCAAATAAATACTTTAATAAATTAACTATAATAGATTACATTACAACAACTAGGAGAAATTGTGTCTTAAACGTGCATACATTGTAAATTAAATTAAATATTTTAATATATTAGTTATGATAGATTTCATTACAACTAGTGAAAATTGTGTCTTAAATGTGCATAAATTCATTCATTCATTTTCCTTCGGCTTAGTCCCTTTATTCATCAGGGGTCGCCACAGTGGAATGAACTGCCAACTTATCCAGCATATGTTTTACACAGCGGATGCCCTTTCAGCTGCAACCCATTACTGTAAATTAAAAATTAAATAAAATATTTTAATATATTAGTTATGATAGATTTTATTACAACAACTAGTGGAAATTGTGTCTTAAACGTGCATAAATTGTAAATTAAATTAAATATTTTAATATATAAGTTGTGATGGATTACAACAACTAGTGGAAATTGTGTCTTTAATGTGCATAAATTTAAATTTCATGTAGAGTTATAAAATATTTTCAAGTAATTTTTACATTGTGAAAAGCGACTAGTTGACTCAACTTAAAAAAGTTGACTAAATCCATTGTTGACTAAATGCATAATCGAACTTTGTGCATAATTACAAAACATAAGTTGTTAGAAGTTACACTGGGTTTACTTTCTTAAAGTAACTAATAACTTTTTACAGTGTATTTATTATTACAAATACTGACATCTTTAATATTAATATTTCTATGCTATTTTATTTTAATGAAACAGTTATATAGGTCAAAGTCAAAGCTTAATTGTTTATGCACAGTAATGGAAAATAATTTTATCAATATTTTTATGGTGACAAAAGTGATTTGAAATTGTGTCTGTTTGATTTGATGCAGAATTCAAATGGTCTTGACCCACATATTTATGACTAATAGTCTTATAAATGTTTATGCCCATCACAGGTTTATGGTCATGTTTCCAAATGTATTTTGTGTCTCTTTAGACTCTTGAGCACATGTGGGACTGTTTATCAGGAGTCTCCTGGCCTTTCCTTCCTCATGGCATTCTTCACTAAGCCTCGACTCAAAGTTATCTATTTCATTTCTTTCTCTCCTCCTTTGAATCACAATTGTTCTGTCTCACATAGGAGAAAAACAAAAACAAATTGCACAATAATCTGCAAGTAAAACCTTACATTCTGTTTTTGCTTAGGAAGATGTGAACTACTAAAAGAAATGACTCTTTAAATGTAGAATAAATCTGAATCCTCTCTGAAAGCTCATGAATATTCATCAAAGTAACGTTAAGTCAACACTACAACCACAGATTAGGTAATATATGTATATGCATAATTTGGTTAATGTTTGTTCATGTGCTGTTACATAATGCCTATTAATGACAATTATTACCTGTAATGTCTTTCTTACTTTAGATGACATTATCTATTACTAATTTTTTTGTTTACAAACGAGAGATAACGTTAGCAGTTGTTCCGTGTCAGATACCAAAACAATGTCACACTGTTAACCAAAAATAACTGATAGTTAACATAAAAAGTGGTTAGTCCGTTTAAATCAAGCATGGAGGCCAAAATAGGACCAAAAACAAGCCTTTCCTTTTTCATTCAGTTGTTTATATTGGCCACTTACCAGAATTTCCAGTTTAATCCCAGAAGACGTCGAGTATAACGTTCATTTAATCTATGCGTCGCTATAGAGTGGGCGTGGTCAACGTACGTCCAGTGAAACTTGCAGATGCTGCGTGTTAATTTTCCTTTATTTATCCTCATCTAAACTAGCTACACATTTTTCTTAGCTGGCTTCCTCATAACATCTCCGAAACCCTCACAGCCCTGTCTCAAATCTGTGTCTTTCAGGGGACGTCCGAGCATTTCTCATTTAGCAAAAGTGGGCGTGGACTGGACGATGATAATATTTATGGCAGCATAATTGCATTATTATACTATTTATATATAATTTATTACTAATAGTGCATTTATTAATGTAACTTTTTATTAACCAATAATTTACACTACTCCAAAATATAAATGCTTTATATAAATGATCGTTATATGTAGTAATAACAATAATGCTAATGAATAGATTTATTCAATTAACAAAAAATAATAATAATTTGGTGATTACAGTGCTGCACCTAATGGTGTAACAGGGTTTCTGTAGGATTTATAAAAGTGAAATTAAGAAAGAAAATAGATTTTTTAATAGGAACACCTTTTTAAAATTTCTTTAATCAAGATACATTTACTTGTAAAGCAAAAATTGACCAAAAAATTTGACCAATGTTAAGCACGTTTATGATTAAAACCAGAACAAATATCTGTCAATGGGCTAAAAAAAATCAACTTCATTCAATCAGAAAAAAAATTATTTTACTCCTCATTGGCATGAGAGTAAATGTATCTTTATTTAACATTTACATATTTTATTTTATCAAAGTTTTTTTTAGTGCATGCAACATTTAATGTATGTTATGCTCTGATTAAAAACTTTCTGAAGGCCTTAAATTGAAGTATCTATCTATCTATCTATCTATCTATCTATCTATCTATCTATCTAT
>CAIGQV010019029.1:11094868-11119095 GCA_903798115.1 Danio jaintianensis | reverse complement strand
TATCTATCTATCTATCTATCTATCTATCTATCTATCTATCTATCTATCTATCTATCCATCCATCCATCCATCCATCCATCCATCCATCAATCCATCCATATAAAAGAATGAGCTTTGTGCAGTTGCTACTACAAAAAATAAAGTTAAGCTATAACCAAAGAAAAACAGACTGCATTTTTAGACTTTGTTTGTTGGGCACCAGATTTAGTTTTTAGTCGGTAATACAGCACACATATACATAGGATTATAAATTCCCAAACAACGACATGCAAGTCACTTTGAATAAGAAAATGTCTTTTGAAACCCAAACCCATTATGAAATTCTCAGCCATTTTTTAAATACTAAAAAAAATGAAGCTTTACATAAGTTATGATCACACTTGTTCTGCCAGTTTTTTAAAAATATATACACGGGAAAAAAAATATATGATTACACAATATACAGTAAAACAATAAAAGTGCAAAACTTAAGTTAGTCTACTTACACCACCTGTAAAACTAGATGTAGGAACGCTCTTTCTTCCCACATAACACTGATGTTACAACTAAAAAAAAATGAACAAATTATGCATTAGTGTTGCTCATAACGTCAATTACTGGGGGTTTTTTCACAATACTGTAGGTACCAAAAAAAAAACCTTTCTGAAGTTGCAGAAAAAACCCTGTAAAGCTTTCTTTCTTTCTTTGTCTCTCTCTCTCTCTCTCTCTCCACCTAAAAACACACCAATGCTGACAGCCCTCCAAAGACATCAAAATCTGGGAGAATCGAGAAAAACACACCTTTTTAGGAATTGTTAGGGAACACACACTTCAATTAAATTTTACTTCAGATGTAAAACTATGATGTAACACAGATTTTGAATCCAACAATGTGAATGTGCAAATCACACAAAGGCAAAAAAAGGCCACATGATGGTGTTTACAGCAAGGCCAACAGCATGGCGACGTTGATAGGCAGGTCTATCCTTTCATTGGTGTAAGTCATGGATCGAACCCGTTCAGGAGGAGAGAGCAGAAAGGCTGTAGGTCCCACACGCTGCTCCACACAAGTCAAACACTGAACACCACCCGCGTCCACACTGTCCATCTGAAACACAAACAGCAAAGATCCAAATTAGAAAACAACATACAAATTCCTTATATTCAGTTGAAGTAAGAATTATTAGCCCCTCTGTATTTTTTTTACCCAATTTCTGTTTAACGGAGATTTTTTTCAACATTTCTAAACATAATACTTTTAATAACTCATTGTTAATAACGTATTTCTTTTATCTTTGCCATGATGACAGAACATAATATTTTACTAGATATTTTTCAAGATACTAGTATTCAGCTTAAAGTGATATTTAAAGGCTTAACTAGGTTAATTAGGCAAGTTAGGTTAATTAGGCAAATCATTGTATAATAATGGTTTGTTCTGTAGACAATGGAAAGAAAATATTGCTTAAGAGGGCTAATAATATTGACCTTGATGTTTTTTTTATTTTTATGAAAATCTGCTTTTATTCTAGCCGAAATAAAGCAAATAAGAAATATAATAAAAAAAATATTATAGAAAATACTGTTAAAAATGTCTTGCTCTGTTGAACATCATTTAGGAAATAACAAAAAAAAAAAAAAAATCACAAATTCTTCAGAAATGTTAGTCGTAATCTTTTTTTTATGCTAGATTAATAGCTGGTCTCTAATTGAGTTCACTGTTTTTTTCCCTAAAATATTTTGCTGAAACGCATTGGCTATTTTAAGTTAGAAACTGCTTATTCCTATCTGAAGTTTCCCCTCACTGGAGTAAAAGAGCAGTTTTCATATTTCACAAGTTAAATATATTGTGAAAAACTGTATAAAAATGTAATAAGATATCTGAAAAGGATCACTGATCATAATTAGAGAACGCTTTCAGATTCCTCTCGGATACTGGTGACACCTGGTGGTAATTTCAATAATTATCTGACAAACACCATTTAACAGGCAAACCTATTTTCTATGTAGTTAGTTTTATTTCTAAACTATTCAATCTAAAATATTTAGTTTGAGAGCAAAATTAAGTACATTGTAACAAAAAAAAATAATTGCAAATAAAAAAACAAAAACATTCAATTAAAATAATAATGTTATTGATAACAAATTTCTTTACAAAAGAAACTATTATAAATGCAAGAAATTTAAAGCAAAAATTTAAAGCAAGAAATAAAAATACTTGATATTCCATGACTCTGACTTATAAAATCCTGAAAAAATTCTGATAACATTTTTTTTAAATCCCTGACATTCAAAATCTGGAATAGAACTTTTAAAATTCCATGATATTCCAGAAATTCCATGACCTGTTTGAACCCGTTTTTTGAACGTATTATGGACAAATGAAGAAGCAAAAAGACACTGACATATCTGACGGGGAGTTTGCACATGCTGAGGATGGAGTCTGCGCTGATTTGGTTCTCACAGTCTTTAGTTGAGCAGATGAGGGCTGGATCTTTACTCAGCAGAGTGCTGGTCAGCTCTGACCTCAGGAAATACTCCTGTGAAAGAGACAAAAATGCTTCATTGTCTGATGAAAATAATGATGAAATGCGAAGACAAAGAGCAGTAACTCACCCCAGTGAATGTGATGAGATTGGTGATGGTCTTACTGATGTACAGCGTTTTCTTGGCTCGAGTAATGGCCACGTATATCAGGTTCCACTCGTCATCTGGGACGTTTTCTGCAGCCAGAGGATAAAGATTGAGGCTTGGATTTATAAAGCTCTTGGGAACAACCTATTAAGTGTTTTTTATGATTTTGTTTGATGATTTTTTTAATGAAAGTATATGATTTTTTGCCACCCTTTGTTTTAAAAGGTGCAATTCTTGCTATTAACAAACCCTTAACGATGACTTTCAGCTCGATAAACTCCTAATTTGCTGCTTATTAATAAATATTAAGGTTATAGTTTGGTTTAGGTATTAGGTAGGGATTAAGAATAATATCATATGTACTTTATAAGCACTAATAAACAGCCAATACCTTAATAATAGGCAGGTAATAAGCCACTAGTTAATAGTGAGAACAGATTCCCCAATTCTAAAGTGTTACCTTTTTTTTAATGTAGAGTGAAATGTAGCTGTTTATGAATGTTAGAGATCTGCAAATTGTCAAAATGGTTAATAAATGGAGTTATGGTCTGTTAAAAACCCTGCAGTTTGTGTTGTTGACATGTTGGGAAGATGCTGTTTTCTGAGCTAAAAAAAAGATCAGAGCTTGAGCTTGAAATAATAAGGTAAAAAAGCCGCTATTTTTACTGTTTGTATCTTTGTGTATATCAAGTGATAAGAAATAATAATTCATGTTTGGTTTTTGACACATGTTGTAAGCAATAGACAAATCACAGACTGGGGCTTGATCTGGCCAATCAGAAAAAAAGAAATCACTGAGGCTACACACAATATTAGATTTAGTTGAATTTGTTGTAGGGCATAACTCTATAAGAGTATAAACATATAATATGTTCTTATGTTAAAGAGGTTGGGCGGCCATACTCTTATGTCAATGAATATAAATGTTTAATAATACCATTTATGTTTAAACACTTAATATATAGTCATTTATAGCTAGCTATATATATTGCATTTTTATATTGTGTGTATTCACTTAGAAAAGGATTGTGGATTATACAGTAAATGCTTAACAACACAGTTTTGTGAAAAAGTATCTATATAACGTAAAAAGCCAAGTCAAGTAGAAATATTACAGACCTATACTGAAACCACCGGCTCTCTGCAAGTTGTGTTGAGCACATGGTACTTTTGCAAAGTCATCGGTCACAACAACTACATCAAACTCCAGGCCTTTTGATTTATGCACCGTCCCAAGGATAAAATCTGTCACAATCAGAAAGACAATAAGCTTGCATATGTTGAGACTTTATCCACATGCTAAAACTGTGTATTTCTCAAAAACAGCTTTTTAGTCTTTAAGTTGATCTCACTCACCTGCATCCTGTAGACTTCCCTGGGCACAATCGTAGATGCGTCTAACCAGCTCTGGAATGCGTTTGTTGTATTTTTCCACCATGGCTAGCTTGCCCTCCAGCTCACGGTCTTCTGAGGCTATGGCGTAACCCTTCAGACCCATGAATCCACCCATCTTATCTTTGCAGAAATTCCGGATGAAGAAATCCTTGATCTTGAGGTTGTCTGAGGTGGAGAAACAAAGCAAAACAAGATTTAAAACACTAAAACGCACACCATTATGACATTTTAATAACATATTATTAAACTTTAGTGACTCACCTTTCTTGCGCGTGTCTTCAGATTGCGTCAGCACCCAGATATCCATAATTTTGTCCAGTCCAAAGTTTTCAACACCCTGAAATCAATTTTAGCATTTTTTATTTGAGAAATCGGTATTTGTATAGTATTTTCCGACAAAAATAAGTCACAGTGTTAAAAATAGCATTGTTGAAAGAGAAAAATAAACGCTGGTAAAAGTCACATTTGATAATTGAATTCATAAAAATTATACAACAGTCTACTAAATGTAACATTTATTATAAAAATTTAAACGTGAACTTATAAACTTAAAAGTACTATAAAAATGAAAATGAAATTAGCAGCATGTAGGAAATACACTATAAAAATATTCATTGTGCAAAGCGCTATATAAATAAATTGAATTCAAGCATTTCAGATTCAAAACTAATTGTTTACAATTTGTGCATATTTTTCTTGTTTGAAGTGAATTACATTCTATTAGTCACTTTTGAACACTAGTCATAGTATATTTTCAGATTATTCAAAAAGGCTTTGTAAAACAAATAAAGTCAACCTGAATGAATATGAAATTTTAAATGAATGTTTTAAATAAAAACATTGCCATTGTAATTGCTGTATTGTTCATAGTGAATGCACTCACTCCCACGATGCAGATCTTGCAGTTGGGGTTGACTTCAGTGAGCCGCACAGCCTCGCTGAAAACCGTGACATTACAGCGGCTCAGAATCGCAACACTTCCTTCTGGCAGCTTCTGTCCATGTTTCAGATGAAGAAGAGTTTGCGTGTCCTCTCCTCTTACACTGCCTGAAAAAAAATGCACAGATTATGTGTATTATTTTGCCTAGTTCAAACCCTAAATGCAAGAAAAAATATATATTGTTATATAATAATACTACTAATAATACTAATATTAATAATACTAATTCTACTACTACTACTACTAATAATAATAATAATAATTAGAACTGGCTAAATAATATTGCTTAATCTTACCATCCTGATTCCCGCCAACCAATATCTGCTTCACCCCTTTACAGCCATCCAATATTGTAGCACCAACATACGCAATTTCAGAGCCAAACCTGAAGCTCTGTAAAAAAGAAAATGAATATGATCAAATGCATGCTTCTCGTAATGGCAGTGAATGCTCTATCTCTAGTCTCTGTGTGGTTTGATTCATACCTGTGTGAGATAGTAGATGTGTGTGTGTTGAACAAAATACAAAGCGTTGACCGCTCCTCTGAAAGTGTAGATCTGTTGATGAGAATCTCCAACCAGGATTTTACCACAGCGCTGGGAGAGCATAATGTCCATGATGACTGGGAAATTAAAAACAAACCAAAAAAAAAAAAGATCACATTAGTCAACAACATACTACAGTATCTGAAAACACAACATTTAGCAATTTAGTACAGAATGAAAATGCAAAATAAAGGATGATCAATTTAATTATACAAAAAAGTCATATAAAAACAATTTTTTAAATAGTTATAATGGTTTAATAGTTTTTAAAAAAATTATTATTATTATTATTATTTAATTTTCTATATTTGCTACACAAATACTACATTAAACATGTAACTACCTAAAATCGGATGAATTTACCAAACAATAATAGGTAATTTTACATTTTTACCTGGTGTACAGTCTTGAGCTTCATCAATAAATATGGCATCATATCGGTCCAGGATTGGATTTTCCAGCTGCCAGAGTTTGAGGTATCCTATTGACAACAATAAAAAATACATACATATTATTAACACAGACATACATTAACATCTAGGAAAGAAATATGAAAACATATTATGGGTTTGTTTGCGTAGCTTTCTATTGAGAAACTAAATGTGAATGTTATTTCGTTTATTATTATTTTCTATAATCATTAAAAATTTTGTTCATTATTTTCTATGGTCACACTTTACAATAAGGTTTCATTAGTTTGTCATATAGCTATATTAGTTATCATGCTTGTTAACATTAGTTAATGCACTGTGACATAACAACTATGAACTAACAATGAACCACTGTATTTTCATTCACTAACGTTAACTAACATGAACAAATACTGTAATAAATGTATTGTTCATTGTTTGTTCATATTAGTAAATACATTAACTAATAGAACCTTATTGTAAAGTGTTACCTTTTTTTTATTATTATTCATTCATTCATTCATTCATTTTCCTTCGGCTTAGTCCCTCATATTACTTAGAATTATATTAGAATTGAAGCATTTCAAATTTTTGCAGCTTACCATCATGGGTCATGTTGTACACTCGGTCTCTTCTGGTCCGCATCTCGACCATTTGGTCCCATATGTTCTGCGCGAGACTCGCAAAGGTCTGGAAAGAACGATTTTTTTGTGTGTGTTAGTTTTTGGTCACAACACTTTGGTGTTTGCAAATGAGTGCAATGAACCCTACTAATTCATTATATTTTATTTTCGAGATATTTGCTGTTTTTATTAGGAGCTTGGAATTTATTAACTCTTAAACCAGTGTTTCTCAACCACGTTCCTAAAGGACCACCATCTCTGCACATTCTCCGTGTCTGCTTAACCAAACACACCTGATTCAGATCATCAGCTCGTTAGCAGAGACTGAAAGACCTGTAATGGCTGTGACAGACAAAGGAGACCTCCAAAACATGCAGTGTCAGTAGTCCTCCAGGAACATGGTTGAGAAACACTGCCTTAAACCAACATCCAAGTCAAACAATTAAATAAAAGTGTAGTACAACTTCTAATTATTTTCCTACATTAAAAAAAGTTTTTATTATAATTTCAATGTTTTTAGAGCAAATATAATGACTAGCATAGTACATTTTTTACTATAATTACAGCATTAAAATGACATTCGGTGTTCAATAGTTTAAATTGAACTAAAATCATTTACTGACAAATTAAAAGAGTTTATTGATTTATGGATCACATTGTAGTCTTGAAAATATGAATTAATTGTCATTTTATACTTATATCACTATCATTCAACAACTAAATTTGACCTCTCTATCGCTCATTCTTTGATATATTTTAAGTGCAGGTCAGAATATAAGCATGTTGTTTTATTTTTACATGAATATAAGCATGTTGTTTTACTTTTACATTAATATATCCGTCATGTTCAGTGATGATGGAACATATTTTACTCATTATTTTTTACATTAAAGCAGATGGTTTTCTCATATTAAACATGCTTTCTATGAACTTAAAAATCCCCTCTGTAAATATAATTGAATGCAAAAATAGCTCATTCAACAATGCATCGTCACGTTACCCTTTTGGCCTCTTCATCTGGCTGTTCCTTTAGGCCCTTTGTATTCTTGTACTCGAACGGGACGTGTTGTGTGTCGACACGCTGGTCTGTGGACGCCCAGAAGTTGCTGAGCGTTTGTGTCACGACTTTGGCATTGACGAATCCTCCATGTCCTTTCGGTAAGATCCACGCCACATCAAACGGCTTCAAATTACTGGACAGTTTCCTGATATTTTTATACCTGCAAAGCAAAAAAAGACATGCAAATTATCTTAGCTCATTCATTATTATTATTATTATTAGGGCTGCACGATATTGGAAAAATCTGACATTGTGATATTTTATTATTCTGCTATATACAGTTGAAGTCAAAATGATTAGCCCTCCTGTGAATTTTCTTTTATAAATATTTCCCAAATGATGTTTAACAGAGCAAGGAATTTTTCACAGAATTTCCTATAATATTTTTTCTTCTGGAGAAAGTCTGATTTGTTTTATTTCGGCTAGAATAAAAGCAGTTTTAAATTTTTTTTAAACCAATTTAAGGTCAACATTATTAGCCCCCTTAAGCAATATTTTTTTTCGATTGTATAATGAACAAACCATCGTTATACAATGACTTGCCTAATTACCCTAACTTGCCTAATTAACCTAGTTAAGCCTTTAAATGTCACTTTAAGCTGAATACTAGTGTCCTGAAAAACATCTAGTAAAATATTATGTTCTGTCATCATGGCAAAGATAAAAGAAATACGTTATTAGAAATGAGTTATTAAAACTAAAAAAAAAATCTTCTTTCCACTAAACAGAAATTGGGGAAAAAATATAAATGAATAAAAATTTAACAGGAGGACTAATAATAAGGGTTAATATACTGACTGCAACTGTATATTTGCGATATGAATACAATCTTGCCAGATGACTTGAATATCTCTATTTTGTAAAGAATTTTTAATTTTAGATTGACTGTGATGATTCTATAGTCGAGTGCATCTGCATGAAATCTAATAAACTAATTAAAACCATAGATAAATACAATAAAGAAACAGTTACAATTGAAATAAACAGTGTTTTATCTGAGTCTAACAGTATTCAGGTACAGTAACTGAATAATAAAAATAATTCAATAAAATTTATCGTAATGGTACAATTTCTTATGCCTGAATGCGTTTAAAATCCCCATACAGTCACAGGCCTAACAAACACATGCAAATGATCAATTATAATAGACTCAACATTGCAAATATCCTGCGATGTGACCATTGCGACTATTGTTGTATTACCATGTTTTTTATTTGTAGATTTGTATTTATTTTTATTATGTAAAGCCTAACCAGGAACGAGGGCTGCAAAATAGTTTTACGCTACGTACGTGGCATCGGTTGTCTTTGTATAACAATGTCATGGGTATTGTCCCTGTTAAATAAACAAACAAATAAAATAAAAATGGTCACATTACGATATCGATGCTGAAAAGATATATTGTGCAGCCCCATTTATTATTATTTATTATTTGCTGAATGTTTCTCCTATAAACAGACCTCACTCCCACAGATCTGTAGGCCATTGAATGGACGGTGCTGCATTCGACATTGTGTGGAAATAACCGATTGGCTTGCACCGCTACAGATTTGTTGAAAGCCAGATAGAGAAAGCGCAGGTCTGGCCTCTGCTGAGCATACTTTACAAGTGTGGTCGTCTTTCCAGTGCCTGCAACAAAAAAAAAAGAGATTATAAGACAAAGATACTACTTACTTTGTGGCAAAATCATTTCTGTTATTGTTCCTCACCTGCGAAAGCCATTATTTTAACAACATGATGATGCTGGATGTCGTGGTTGAGAATCTGCTGCTGTTCGTGAGTGATAAGCTGCCTAAAAATGAAGATGATGAGGTTTGATATAATTATTTATCATAAATTATCTCACAACTTTGTGTATGTAATGTATGTGATGATGTATTAATATATTTATTAATAATAAAATTTGCATTATAAAAAATTGGGATTGATAACTATTAATTTTATAATTATTTATATAACAGTAATATAACAATATAGTAATACATTTTTTATTTAACGAAGAATTTAGATGACATCTGAGGAGTTAAAAAGTTTGGGGTTGATAACTATTAATTTTATAATAAATATATATTATCATTACTTATTTGACCAAACAAATATATATAATAATAATAATAATAATAATAATAATAATAATAATAATAATAATAATAATATAATAAAATAAAATTTTTAATTGTTTATTTAACTAAAAATTAAGATGACCACTAAGGGGTTAAAAAGTTAAAAAAGTGATAACTATTAATTTTACAATAAATATATATTCTAATTATTAATTTGACCAAAATATAACAGTAACATAACAACATAATAATATAACATTTATATCCTAATGAATTAGGATGCCAGCTAATGTGTTAAAATGTTTGGGGTTGATAACTTTTTTTTTTTTTAATAATAAATACATATTATCCTTATTTATTTGACCAAAAATATAACAGTAATATTTTGTCATATTATTTCAATTTGAAATAAATAGATATTTCCAAATTTAATATCTTTTTTTACATTTTATTTACTCCTTTGATACTAAAACTACATTTTCAGCAACATTATTTCAGTCTTCAGTCACATGATCCTTCAGAAATCCTTCTAAAATGCTGATTTGTGTGAAACATTATTGTTCATTTAGAGAAAGTAAAGAATTATTTTTTCCTGGATACTTTAATGAACAGAAGTTCACAACACAGAATCTACTTGAAATCTTTTGTAACATAACAAACGCCTTTCGTGTTCCATTAGTATTCAATTTGATGCAAAATAAAGTATGATAATACAGTATTTAAAATAAAACCACCCACAAACTTTCTGAACTTTTGTACAAACACTATATGATCAGTCAAATGTTTGCCCACCTGTTGTCTTTCAGGCTTGTTGGAGATGCATTTTCCATCAAGTGTAGGACATAAAAGATGTTGTAGTGCCACCTAAAAATATAAGATCAAAAAGTAAATAGTTATTTAGAGCTACATGGAAACATTCGGTAGCAAATCTTTGTCTTCCTTGCATTCAATTTAATTCACCTAGTAACCACTTTTACTTCCTCAGCTGCCAAATATAGACTTGTGATCGCTGTGCATAGGTTACGGTCATTTGCAGGATGCTTTTTAAACTGGTCTCTCACCTGTTGCTTATGTTAATTTTCCGCTCTCTAATGGCCAGAAGTAAAGTCGCCACAGCCCATAGGTATTCAGAAATTCCCCCTGTGGTCAGCAGACAGCCGGATCTCCGCAGAAGAGCTACCAGGTCCAAGATATCTTTCACTCCGTCGGCCAAAATCAACAATAGTGCCATCACAGACCATGGGTTTGGACCCTGCAATACAAGTCAAATATCAAAACTGCACAATAGAACGCAACTGTTAACTCTGAGTATACATTACTGTACCTCTTCATCCACCATGTCTGGGAGTCTATCTTTCATGCAAGCTTCAGCGTGAGTGTACAGCCGGTGTCCTTTTATACATGCCAACACATCCTTCACATTCACCCGTTTGCTGTGTTTGAACCCTGACATATACCTGGGAAATTAAATGGCAACAATTCACATCATTGCATTGTTTTTGGCCAAGACTTTTCTTTAGATTTACACATTATTACTCTGAAGTTTCGTAAATATTTTGCATGCCGTCTCACTTTTCTGACTTTGACTTTCTTTAATATCCACAAGTGAAACTTTTGGCTTCCATAACATCATTACAATAAAATTTAACATAATTACAATCAACATAATCACGTCATATAAATAATAATAATAATAATAATAATAACACAAATACATTCAACATCATTACACAAATCACATTAAAAAGGCATATAAGACAATTAACCTTACTCATACTTGATTTATTTTGTAGTTCTCCCTTATTTTTATTCCTTATTTTATTCTAATTATTTTTTTTCACTTCTGAAAATAATTTATTTATAATTTTTCAAGTTTAATCCAACCATATTTAAATAAAACAGATCCCAATGTTTTGTGTTCTCACACCCAGATTCGTTCACGTTCTCCCTTATTTTTATTCCTATATCATTTTCTATGCATTTTAATTTTGCTTGTTAACTGCTTAAGTATTTATCAGTGTAAATGTTATCATTATCTTGCTAGTGTTGCTTTCTTGGCTCTAAACTGATCACTGAACTACGGTTGATCCCAGATATGCAAACCTCAGCAGACACTGCAGCAAGGTGTGAAAGTGGGGGCTATAAATCCCTTTCTGTTGTACTTCACAGGAGAAAAGGTTAAGTGAGGGTGTGTAGTGTGTTCTTACCTCAGCATGTTGAGGAGACACAGGTCATCCTTTTTGCTAATTTGATTACCATCCAGGATAGACCTCACCTCCTTAACACCCTCAGTTTCCCGCTTGCGGTATCTGCAGTACAACTTCTTCCAAGGAAGAAACTGGGAAAGAAAGAATGAGATGTCAGGAAATACTAACACCAAGATACGCAAAATAATAATTAATTAAATAAATATTTTATTGACATACACATATTACATATTATTTTAGTGTATATGTAGTAAAGCCCTTAATTATTTATACCCCTTGTAAATTCTGACTTAAAGTTACTTTTAATTCAACCAGAAATTTTTTTGGACCGGAAATGACACAGGCTTCTCCTAAAAGTTAATAAGACTATGTACAAAGGACATCATTGTGGAAAAAAAATGTTTCTCTGCATTTGAACAAAAATTTAGGGTATGATATTTTTTTATATATATTAGGGCTGCACAATATTGGGAAAAAAATTACATTGCAACATTTAGTTTTTCTGCGATATATATTGTGATATGAATGTCATTTCAGAAGATGACCATTTGGAAAGAATTCACAATTTCACATTGATTGGGAGGAATTTGTGTGTGAGTGCATCTGCATCAAATGTACAAAACTATAAAATATATATACAAAATAAAATCAATTACAGCCCAGATGAAAAGAATTGAACAAAGATAAAAATGAAATAAACAGCGCTTTATAGTTTCCACTGGAGTCTGAACAGTATTGACGTACAGAAATTCAATAATTTACTGTAAAATAATGTATACATAAACACAATCTCTGTTGGAGTGGGAAACTTTCTAATTTCTTATCTCTAAATTGTTTAAATTCACTTGAAATTGCTTGAGATCCGATTGTGATATCGATGCTGAAACGATATATTGTGCAGCCTTAATATATAAAAAAATGTAACTTTGAATTAAAACAAAATATACATTAAACCTTCATAAATAATATATCACAATACCTGCTTAAATTATGTATGTATGTATGTATGTATGTGTATATATATATATATATATATATATATATATATATATATATATACACACACATACATATATATATACATATATATATATATATACACATATATACAACCTATAGATACACCATTTTCCATTAAAGATATGTAAATTAAACTTCATATTCATGTAGTGTGAAAACATGAAATAATAAAGAAAATGTGTTTTTATATCTGTACTTTTTAAAAAACAATAAGTGATAATATAAAATTTTAAAGATTCAAAAATGTCTTGTTGATAAATAGGTAAGTCCTAGTGGCTTTAAGGATAGATACAAAGCATTAGTGTTTAAAATGACAATAATTTAGTATCTTTCTTAGTGTGCAATGTTTGAAAGACACACCTTGGGGTCCATGACCACGTCCCTCCAGTGACGGCACACCAGACTGATGTGCTGAAAGAGATCCTGAGCAGGGAGAAGAGCGAAAACTTCCCTCAGGATCTCCTCAGGCAGATCCTGGACATGACCCTGTGGCACCTCCTGCCCTCCCTGCACTCCCAGCAGCCCAAAATGGGCATCAGGAAGGGCTTCAACCGAGTCCTCTTCATCCACTTTGTTCACAGTAACCTCCGCCTGTTCTTTTCTGACCGATATGATTTCCATCTCAAAGTCATCGTCAAACATGTCCTCCGTGATTCCTTCCATAAAGTCTTCAATTTTATCCTCTTCTACATTTTCCTCATTTGGGACGCATTTTTCTTCCTCCTCCTCATTCTTTATAGGAGATTTGGTTCCTTTTTGCGGGCTGGAACTGAGGACTCCAGTGACGGAGAAGAAATCGGTGATGCCTTTCTGTTGTCCTGCACCTTCTGAAGCTTAAAAGCAAAAAAATTAAAATGTTATAAAAGAAAATAGTGCATAGTGGCTTCAACACGAACCCCCTACAGAATCTGAATGGTTGGATATTGTATCTAATGTTCAAAATATGGAGAGGATGACTTTTTCATTAAAACTACAAATGGACAAATATTGGGAGGAATGGATTGTGCTTATGCCTTTACACTGTGTAAACTGATTTTCATATGTATTTGTTAATGTGACCAGTCAACTGTTTATTTAAGTTCCTATGTTATCGTATTTTCTATGTTTACTAGTATTATTTTTCTTCTTTAAAAAAGAAAAAAAATAAAGTATAAAAAAAGTGCATACAGGAAAATGGATAGATAGATGGATAGAGAGATAGATAGATTTTTATTTATTTGTTTGTTTATTTAACAGGTACAATACACTTGACATTGTTATAAAAAAACAACCGATGCCGTGTACATAGGGCATATAGCATGAAGCAAATTTGCAGCCCTCAAATCGATAGATAGATAGATAGATAGATAGATAGATAGATAGATAGATAGATAGCACAAGTAAATATGCATATGTACATATGGATAGTGCATAAGTAAATATTAAGTGCTTTGTAATGAGTATACCATGTTTTTTGTTCCCCTATATATATGTAAGGCTGGTGTGGTTAGTCGTGGTCTGGTGGTTAGAGAGTTGGACTTGTAAGCAGAAGGTTGTGGGTTTGAATCTCAGTGCCAGCAGACAATGACTAAAGTGTCCTTGAGCAAGACACCTTACCCCCGTTTGCTCTGCAGTGATAATTGGCCTCTGCATAATACTTGTAAGTCGCTTTGGATAAAAGCGTCAGCCAAATGACTAAATGTAAATGTAAGGCATTTACTGAGCATTGTGCAGGGTTCATACACATTTTTACTACTAAAATTCCATGACTTTTCCAAGACTTTCAAGTAAATTTTCATGACCTAATGTTTCATGCAATGTCTACATATACATGGTAAAAGAAAAACAATGCATGTTCAAATTTATTACAGCATATCATAAAACACGCAACAACCCACTTACTTTCAATTTATATTTATATCTATGTAAAATTGATTTAGATAATGCTTACACCGCACTAATAATGTGAGAGTATGTGATTGGCCAAGGACAGAAACTAAGAAAAGACAACTAACCTATATTCAAGTATACAGATATCTGTTTTCCATGACTTTTCCCAAACTTTGTGGGCTTTTCTGTTTTTCCAAAACTTTTCCAGGCCTGGAAAATGCCATGTCAAAATTCCATGACTTTTCCAGGTTTTCCATGACCGTATGAACCCTGATTGTGGACTGATTTATGATATATACTTGAATAAACATTCTTTTTTTGTGTGCTATTCATTTTACACCTTTCCTCTTTTTATTTTTGAAGGGGAGGAGACCAATTTATGTCGTCAAAACAAACTTATTTTTTGGATGCGATTAATCTTTGCCCAGCACTAGCTACAGTATAAAACGAGTTATTACTATAAAAACGAGTTATATATATTTATATAAACTATACAAACTAGATATTTTTTCTAAGAAAAGAAAATAGTGGCACAGGTTTGTGCACAAAGATGCAAAACAACAACAACAACAACAACAACAACAGATAAATATGACAGTACCACGTCTTCTTCTTTTAGTGGGTGTCCTGGGCTGAAGTCTTTGGTTTGGATCTCTGTTGCTGAGACTGACACTGAATGGCTGTGTGAGAGACTGGCTCCCAGTGTTGCTTTGAGCCAGATCGTTACATTCTGAGGGCCCCAGATGCCTGCGTTTGGCCCTTCCTATTGGAAACACATGCAAAAACATAGAATGACTGTGAGAAAATCACATTAACATATATTCATAACATGCACCACATGAGTCGCGAGATTGGAGTTGAATGCAAACTTTAAATGCAGGCGTATGCTCGTTTATTTACAAACAAAACATGCATTTAAATTACTCAAAAACAAACATGACGTGCAAAGAGAAAAAGAGCAAAGGGTGTCATCAGTAATATTTACCTATCATGGAAGATTCCATGATGTGTCGACGACGCGATAAAGTCTAACTTCTGCAGAAAACACAACAACAACTTCAGAAGGGCTTCATTTCCGCTCTACCTCGCTACAAATGAAAGGTTCCGGGAGTATTTTTCAAAATAAAAGTTCTAATAATACTTGCTTCTGATTGGACAGACGTGTGGTTTAGAGTCCACATATTTAATTTTGATTGGTTGAGCGCTACGTTCGTGTTTGTCACGCTCACTTGTCTGTATGGTATATATCTTTACGCCAGTAGACGGCGACAATCGACTGTTTCAGGTAATTGTATATTTTCTTGCGTTTCAAAATTGTTGCTAACCGAATAAAACAGTTAACATTCAAAACTTAAAACATTAACATTAAAATGTTTCGAGAGTCTTGAAGCACTGGAGTCAACTGAGGAATAATGAACCGGTATGATGTAACAACAATGTAAACAAAAGTATAAATGACGTATAAGTACGTATACATGAAAATATATAAATGCTGTGGTATTGTTTCAGTGTTCGTTTGGTCACAAACTTAATATAAACATAACAGTAATAATATAAACGTTTGTAATATAACATAAACATATTTTATTTCAGCTTATTTTAACATTTACCTTTTTTATTTAGTTTAAAAATAAAATTATTACAGCAAATAATCGAAATATAATAGCTATAATAGTATGGCGATGACAATAAAATACTGCTGATTAATGCAATGACTTGTTAGCTGGTATTTGCTATAATAAGCCGAATTACTTCAAAACCCTCAGTCAGGTTACATAGATAAACAACTTAACATAATAAGTTTTGCTTTTTACATTTTTATTTGTTAGTTGATTTCAGTCTCTGTCAAAACCATTCTGACTACAGTCAAACCTGTAACCAGAGAGGGGGGAAAAGAGAATAAATGATTGATTTAATAAAATAATAATACAATTTTATTATGATATAACTGAACATATACAAAAACCAAACATAAATATGATTAAATTATCTGACAAATATAGCAATTGTAAAGGAGTTAAAATACAAAACAAAATTGATTATTAGGCAAAAAACAAATTACATATTAAATTAAATTAATAAATACATTGAGTAGAAATGAACAATAACATAAATAAATATTTAAAAAATAATATTTAAACCCATTTATAATATATATTTTTTATGACAGTATACATTATGTCTTATGCAAGAAACTATATGAATGCCTTTTGCATTTTAATATTGTGGTCCCTCATGCGATCATGTTCATAGCATACAATAGATGGCAGCAGAGGGATACAATTGACTCTTCGCCCAGCCAGAGACTGTCTTGTTATAATGTGGAGATGACAAGTTCTGTATTTTACTCACACTCAAGTGTTTCTAAACTTTTATGAATTTCTTTCTTCTGTTAAACACAAAACAAAATATTCTGAAGAATGTTGAAAACCATTTGCCATTGGCATCCATACTAGAAACAAAAATTACTATGGAGGTCAATGGCTGCTGCTTGATATTCTTCAATGTATACTTTTTTTTTTCAACAGAAGAAAGAAACTCAAATGGAGGGACAGTAATTGAAGTTTGAGTAATGTACACATTGTCTTTATTACACACTGTGATAACTATAAATTCTTGGCTACTTTAACAACAAGATTAACTGTTAATTAGTAACATCGCATTACCTTGTTACAAATGTAGGCGTCCTTATTGATTTTAAACACAGCCAGAACATTGATTTATTATTTCCAAATGACCAATAACCTCAGACGTGGAGCATGAGGACAAGGATTTTGTAAAGGTTCATTGACCTTGTTTGTTTTTGCAAGTACCTGATTTTAGTCTGAACTTGTGAATAAGGTGGATAAGTTGTGTATGTGGTCCTGGTCCTCACAATAGTAGGCCTAACTTTAGTCCACAACAATATTTGAATGCCTTATTAATCATTTCTACCTGATCAAATATTTTTGGGCTTGGATTAACCATAGAGTACAAATATCTTTATTTGTTGTTATTTAATGCTGGATTTGTCAATTGAAAGATGTAAGTAATCTTGTGGCCCCTGGCTCCTTATTTCCAATAGAGTTTAAAGTATAAAAATCCCAATATATGTAAATTCCCTATAAAACAAATCTTGAAATAAATAAATGTATTTTTACACAAATCTTGTATTTATGCATCAGTGCTGATTTAGAATAGCAGAGAATCTATAGTTTTTATTCACAGATTTACTTTTATATATATTATAATGTTAGTTATTTGTGTTGTAATGTTAGTAATTCGTTTTTTTGTGCTTTATTTTAAAACGTTTAAATGCATTTGTCGTTTTTTGGCGTATAAATATTTTTCTAACCTTTTTACTGGCATCATAACTGTTTGGTAGACCTTTTGTCCATAGGTTATCATTAACAAAATACTCAAAAGTTGCTTAGAGGGGTGTCAGGAAGACAATTTAACCGAAGTAAAAATTCAACAAACAATTACAATTACACACAATTAAAAATTAATTTGTGGTTTAGCCTTTGCAAGACATTTTTCTTTGCAACTATAGCCTTTTTATTTTACTTCAGTTAATGTTTATTTTATTTTAAGAAAATAAATAAGAAAAATGCATGGTTTTAGTCATTTTAAATGCAGTTTTCTTTATTAAAATAAAGCTGAATTGTAGATATTATATGAAAAACACAAAAATGCAGAACTTTAAATGCACATTTAAAAGCCAAGTTTAAGTAGGCTTAATAAATAAAACATAGCAGATCCTCCAATGATAACAGTGTTAAATGAACACAGTCAGTGTTAACATAATTCTCATCTGAGTGTTGAAAACTAACACAGTGTGGTAGTGAGATAATTAAGTGCTGATTGAGCATTAATGATGAATGCCTGCTATTAACAAGCAGAATCACTGAAAAGAAACACAAAACTAACTTCATTCACAGATGAAATCAGCTGAAAAGAAACACATTCCGTCTCTCAAAATCTCAGCAGAGGATCATTAAACAACAAACAGTGTTAACAACTTTACTAATTACTAACCTGATAATTTCAGTTGATTTAATCTAAAATGGAGGCAGAAGTTAGTTTTGTGTTTCTCCTCAGTGTTTCTGCGTATTAATAGCAGGAGTTCATCATTAATGCTCAATCAGCACTTAATTATCTCACTGCCTCACTGTGTTAGTTTTGAGATGAGAATTATATTATCACTGCATTTAACACTAGAGGTTTTACTGTGAAATGTTAATAAAGTAAAGTCTTAGTAAATTAAAGCCAAATAGAAATATATTTTTAAAAAGCAAAATGACTTAAAAACTACAACAACAGCAAAAGTCAAGGGCTTCTGGCTCTTCATCAGAAGCCTGCATCTCTGGGCTGCTGCAAAAACAGTCAAAAACTCTCATCCTGTACTTCAGCTTCATGCTGTTTTAAAGCCCTCCTAAAGTTTAGTCTTCAAGACTCTTGTGTGTACGTAAATGTGCATTAAGAGATGCTCTAAATACCCCAGAAGTGCTATTCAAATTGCAGGCATGAGCATGAGCTGAAACAACACAATTCTTGAGATTTTTTGGGGGGCACAACTTAATTGTTTTATGTTCAATCCACTTAAATTTGTAAAAAATGATTAAGTTGACTTAATCGATTTGTTTTGGGACAACATGAATGAATTGTGTGCAACCCAGCATATTTTATAGTGTATTAAACTACAAGTTAATACAAATAAAGTCAACTCAGATTTTTTTGGAAAGGTTGACTCTGAGTGCTAATATTAATAGCTGTCATGTGGTGTTTGATTCCTTTTTGTCGTTTTTTTCCATACGCTGCGGCTGACTGGGAATTCCTGTCCGTGTGAAGCTGCACGTATCCAACACTCGCTTCTGAATCAATCCAACACTCGCCTGGTGGAGTTCTCGCTTGGCTGCATGGACTGTGACATCACTATCCCGAAGAGTGTGTATTAGTGAGTGTGCACTTCTTATGAGCCTCGAAAAGTTAGTGAGCTGTTCTCTGTCTCTTTTATGCCTCTGTTCATTTCACAATGTTTTAAATTTTCTACGCGTTTTTCTTCTGAAATGATCTCTCAGGTGTTTTGTACATTTACACAGCAGGTTCCGTATGAGCAGGCGGAAAAAAATGCTGACTCTGAAATAGAAATAAATTGTACAAATGTAATATGATAATATTATACAGCTTAACTTTACAACTTACAAGTGTTAGGGTAATGCATAACATAATAATATTACTTTTCTAAGTAACGAGTAAAGTAACACATTACTTTTAAAAAATAAGTAATAATATTTGAGTTTCTTTTTAAAAAATGTAATGTAAGTTACTTCTTTTGTTTAATTAATTAGCTTTAAAAAGTAAATTGCTGAAATAAAATTGAGATGAGAGAATGTGTTCATTATTTTGAACACATGGAAGAAAAGGCATTGTACTTGAAAATGGTTTGTACTTCACTAATAAGACAAAAAGCACAAAAGCAACTTTCATTTAAACTTTCATTAATCTGTATATACGGCATGTAGAGCTCTGGGCTTATAGGAAGTTCTCAGAAGATAACAATATCTTACATTATTAGTTTTCTATGTGTTTTTTTAAGATAAATAAGGATGTAGGTTATACAGTGTGTTGGTAATTGCAGAGCTCCTCTATTTGGGAAAAAAAGAAGAAAAAAACCTGCAAGTTCTGAAAAAGATTAAGCCTCAGCCAGGTCAGAAAAAGTAAAAAGTAACTCAAAAGTAACGTAACGCATTACTTACCAAAAGCAATAAAGTAACGCAACTAGTTACTTTTTAGGACAGTAACTCAATATTGTAATGCATTACTTTCCAAAGTAACGTTCCCCAACACTGTTTACAATAATATTATATTTTTTTTCAATTAAAAAAACAGTGTACTAAAGCATTTTAAACCGCATTTTCTAGTAAAAAAAACCTTTCAATTATTGTCAGTACACTGGAAAAAAGGTCAAAAGGTGAAAAAAACTATCAAAAAGATATGGCAGTTAAAATGCTGAATTAAGTGTGAAAATCGAAATAGAATTTTCTTATTAAACGCAATACAAACACATTTGTTTTGTTTACAACTTAAAATAATTTTTTTTACAGTGTAATATTACGATTTAATATGATTTATTGAAGCAGAACTGTCATATAACCTCAGTCAGAACAAGTTTTAATTTATCAAATTTAAAAAAAGTATTACATTTTGTGGTTTAAATACCATCAAGAATATTGTTTTTAAATAGATTATTTATTTATTTATTCTTTCAATTATTTATTCTTTTATTTATTAATATATTATTTATTTAATCATTTTATTTATAATTTTTAAATTATTTCTTTTTATTTAATTATTTTTGCGAAAAAAACATGCAAGATTATAACAGTTATATAAGGAGTAACTAATGACAGGCCTTTGAGTTGTTTAAAAATAATGCACACCCAAGTGTGATCATGATGCAAAGTAATTAAATGTTTAATTAAGCATATGTTTTAAAAAAGAATATTATTTTAGTTTTCCGTCTTTAAATGACAGCATTCTAATTATTTTTAATTCAATGTAAAATAGTTTGATTCAGCATTAACTATTGATCTCCGAAACATTAGAAAAACATTTGTATTTTCAGGTTTTTTTGTTGTATTTTATAAAAAGCATTTCAGTTGGTGCCAACATCAAATAATCAAGAAAATATGTTTAATATATCGGTTGATATTATTCCTAAAATATGAAGGTCAGGTTATGTAATGTAATGCAACAATTAAATGTGCTTATGTTGTCAGAAAAACAAATCTAAACACTGAACATAATCTAGCATCATTTATACTCCTTATAGGGGAAACAAACATTATTTAACGTTTGGACTGTGTAGTTTATGCTGCTGAACAGAACGTGACAGTAAAGTTCAGGTACAGCCATTATTTGTCTCATAAATTGAAAAACAGAGTTTCTAAATGTCTCTTAGTGGCTGCAAAAACTCATTCTTCTCCAGTTTTAAAATTTACAGCCTGAACATGAAGCCGTTGACATGAACAGATGACGTCTGTTCTCTCTGCAAATGCGTCAAAAGACGAATTTCTAGCAAAGTTATTAGTAACCTTAAGGCTTGAGTTCACAAATCAGACTTAGTAGTGGCAACCACATAGAGTGTGTATGAAAACCTGTTTGGACAAGCTTACAGTTTATGCAAAAGTCTTAAATCTCTCCCACACACTGATGATTCCCATTCATTTCTCCATATTCGGTAGACAAAAGTCTGCACATGCTGAAGTTTGAATGCTGGTGATAATAAAGTAGCTTGTAGGAGCATGCAATTCCTGCTGGCTGATGTTGATGCATTGTTAACACTTTTTAAATATAACGCTAAATGACTATAATTACCCATTTTAGACTTGGAAATCACAAGTAAACTTCTTGCTGCAAAATATGGCGTGCTGCATTTATGTTGGGATTGCTTTAGTTAAACAGGGCAAGTCTATATTTGAGTCATTTTCTTTGGACACTTAAGCGGTGCCACCCTGATTTACTTAAGTACATAATTTAAAAATACTTTTCAACAATATTTGTTCATTCCGTAACCATATAGCCAGATTTGGTGAATTTCATCAGCATATTTTTATCTGGTGTTTCTGCTTCTAAATGTTTTCTGCAGTCACTAAATTAAAACTATTAAAATATTTTTGTTATTTTGTTATTAAAATAGTCTATACATTAGATTAAACCTAGGCATCAAACTGAAATATATTTAAGATCAAGTTTAAAAGTAATTAAAATTCATTCATTCATTCATTTTCTTTTCGGTTTAGTCCCTTTATTAATCTGGGGTCACCACAGCGGAATGAACCGCCAACTTATCCAGCATATGTTTTAAGCAGCGGATGCCCTTCCAGCTGCAACCCATCACTGGGAAATACACACTCATTCACACACATACACTACGGCCGATTTAGCTTACCCAATTCACCTATACCGCATGTCTTTGGACTTGTGGGGGAAATCGGAGCTCCCGGAGGAAACCCACACCAACACGGGGAGAACATACAAACTCCACACAGAAATGCCAACTGACCCAGCCGAGGCTCGAACCAGCGACTTTCTTGCTGTGAGGCAACAGCGCTACCCACTGCACCACCACGCTGCCCCTAAATTATAAATAATAAAAATTAAATAGAAACACACTTTCCTACACTTGATTTGCTGTTTTTTTTTTTAAAGAAATACAATAAAAATGCAATCTTACTATTGTAAAATGATTTTGTATGCTATATTAAAATAATAATAATAATATAATAAAAATGCTATTAAAATGACAAAAAATGAAAGCTAATTATAATAATATAATAATATAATAAAAATACTATTAAAAATACAAAAAAATGAAAGCTAATTATAATAATATAATAATATAATAAAAATACTATAATACTATTATTAATAAAATAAAAAAACACTGAGATTAAATTATAAATAATAAAAACAACTTTGCTATGCTTGATTTGCAGTTTTTTTTAAAGAAAAATAATATACAATTTATTATACACAACAAAACACTGTATTTATTATGCACAATAACTGTTATATTTGGACTATTGCACACACCCTATAAGCTTCTGTTGAGTTCAGTTGTGAATCACTGTAAGGTTAAAGGAGGTCAGCTTTCTCTGTAACCTTGAACCTTCATTTACTGTGAATTGCTCCAGGAATGTACAGTTTAAACATAATTGGCCATTTTTTATGAGAACCTGTGACATGAAACAGAAATAGATCTGTCTGAACGTAAGGCACGTGTCAGGAATGATGCAATCCTGGGTTGAAATTACCATCCACATTTCCAGATTCAAGCACGGGGTCCATAGATATGAGAAACATGACAGATGACACAAGAATTTGGTCATATTGCACTTTGTGGAGTTTTTATGGTTTTTATTTTTATGGTTTATAAACAAATTAAATACTAACACCATAAATAATCACGTAAAAACATGTTTTTTTTTTTTTAATGCTTTTAAATATATTGCAAAATATGAATATATGTTTGCAAAAAAATAATTAAACAAAATATTTATGTAAGAATATTTACTATGGAGAAATGTCTACATATCGTTTTCGTTATGATTTAATGGAATCCAGTGTGGGTTTTTTCCAATGTATTTTTCTCCACTGTATACTCCTGTAGCGTTTATTTTAAAAAGATATTATTAAAAAATGAATAAATAAATAAAAGCTTTTATTATTTTAGCTTTTTCATATTCTCAGTTTAAAAGTTTTAATATTTATTTTTAGTCATTTTTAATAGGGGCGACACGGTGGCTCAGTGGTTAGCACTGTCGCCTCACAGCAAGAAGGTCGATGGTTTGAGTCACGGCTGGGTCAGTTGGCATTTCTGTGTGGAGTTTGCATGTTCTCCCCGTATTCATGTGGGTTTCTTCCGGGTGCTCCGCTTTCCTCCAAAGACATGCGCTATAGGTGAAATAAATAAAGTAAATTGGCCGTAGTGTGTGTGT
>CAIGQV010019029.1:11076790-11094768 GCA_903798115.1 Danio jaintianensis | reverse complement strand
GTGTGTGTGTGTGTGTGTGTGTGTGTGTGTGTGTGTGTGTGAATGAGTGTGTATGGGTGTTTCCCAATAGTGAGTTGCAGCTGGAAGTTGGCGGTTCATTCCACTGTGGCGACCCCTGATGAATAAAAGGACTAAGCCGAAGGAGAATTAGTGAATTTTTAATAGTGTTTTTATTATTTATTTATTATTTAAAAGCATTTAAAATATATATAATTGTCTGATTATTCTCCAAGAAAATACATTATACAGCATGTAACATTGGAAGAAATTGTTTATTAATTGTCTAAAATATCTAAAATAAGGAGCTCTTTCTTTCTAATAAATTCTAATAAATCATTTTTTGTTTTAAATACTGATACTGTTTAGATCCCATCAGCTTTCTTGACACTGAAGTACATTTCGAAATATATTTTGGTATATTATAGGCGCACAGTTACAAAATATATTTATATATAAATATATTCTTTCAGCAGCAAATCAACATGTTGATTCAACTTTAGCATTTTAGCATATTTATTTACCATATGGGATACATTTAATAGCATTAAAATGTATTTGTGGGGTATTTGTACCGGGGTGGAAAGTATTTGCAAAATAAAAAATTTTAAATAAATAAAATAAATAAATAAACAAATAAATAAATAAACAAATAAATAAATGCCCCTAAAAAAATTCCAACAGACAAATGTGGATATTAATGCAAAAAAAAAAAAAAAAAGAAGTAAATTTCTGACCCTGAATTTTGGCCATACTTGAGCAATCACAGACTTTTGATATGCTCAAACCTCATATTATCTGTAACGAAACGGTCTTATCATTGTAATACTGTTATTTCCATCTAAAGGCTATGGTCACCACATCATATGTTCAGCTGATCTGTGACCTGCTTTTTCTGTCTGCGCAGCTGTTAGTTGCATTGCCTGGTCACTTATTAATGGCTGAATTAGGAACCACTTTTTCCTGTCAGAGTGGAAATTTTGATGACTGGCAGGAGCAGAAACAACCCATTTGATTGCATTTTATTGTCGATAGCTTCAGTCTAATGTTTAACCTGTTGTGTCTGATGGTCACTGGTTCATTAACCCAGATTCAGATGTTGTGCAATAAGGGTTGTGAATATGGTGTTACAGGAATATGTTTGAATGGTTCTCATGCTCTTTAGATTCATAAAGATAATGGATAAGCTCGGACAGATATTGCAGATAGACTCAGATATATTTGCTAATAGTATGTCATGGTCATAAGTTATGTAACTAGTAGACTAGTACAAGGTGACTGAAGATAACCTGAGATATATTGTAAGCAAATCAGTGAAAAGTGAAAGTGGGTCTGGTATATGCTGTAGGATCAAAAAAATTATAATAAAGTTAATAGGAAATATATCAATATTTATATAATTATAATTTATTTATTTAATATGTAAAATAATATTTTCTAAAATTATATTATATTATATTATATTATAACAAAAACCTAAATATTTTGTGAATTACCTTTATGACCGTAATCTTGAATAATTTAAATCATGTTAATCAATTCATATGTTTTGTGGTCATAAAATTTTAATTTAATTTAATTTGATTTAATTTAATTTAATACTTCCATAAATATATTAAATAGCACAACTATTTAAAACATTGATGACGATAATACTAAGTAACAGTTTTGAGCAGTAAATCAAATGATCTTTATTCAGCTTTGGCATGACTGAAGTAAGGTACATTTTTAAATATATCAAAATGTAAAATCTATGTTTTAAATCGTAATAAAAGAGATCATAATACAACAATTCTACTTCATTTATAATTAAACAAATGAAGCCTTGGTGAGGATAAGATGTTTAACATAATCAAAATCCTAATAAGTGGCCTTATCTATATGTACTTGCATCAAAATATAAATACAATGTACTTACTGTGTTCATAATTTGATTGAGGTGGGATATGGGTAGGGTTGGAGACAGGTTTGGTGGTATGGGTATGTTTAAGGGTAGGTTAAGGTGTAAGGGACGGTCAACAGTGTAATTAAAAATGTAATTACAGAAATGAATTACAGATTTAATTACATGCAGTTATATAAGTACAATGTAATAACATGTATTTACACAATAAGTGCATTGTAACAAATCATTAATTTCAGTGTAAGTACATATTAGTTAAGGCCACTCTATATATAATGCGGGACCAAAACAGTTTCTTATAACCTAAAATATTTGGTGCTCTTTTGAATTGTTTTCTGTGATGTCTGTGTCTCATTTCATAGCGGTAAACCACCGCGGTTCACTATTAAAACAGAACAACACGTCAGAGTTCATCTCACTACTTTGTAGTGCTTTATTTCACAGGCAAAAATGAACAATGTAGGGGACAGTCTAATTCTGCCACCTTCCCTAAATATACTACTTTTTGAGGTGTGAGAAAACACTGCATGTGATAAATAACGTCTTTGGTGACACAGATATACAAACATAAATACATCGACTTAAATATTAAACCTAATAGTACTCACAAAAGATACTGGCTGTGTGCTAAAACGCCCTTTAAATACATTCATACACAAAACTCACAAATATGAAGTTCAAGTGACAAACATAAACACATGCTCCTGCTTTAAAGTGCTTCGCATGGTAGTAACAACACAACTGACCTTTAGTATCAACTAAAACATTTAAAGTTATGCTCACACACACACACATACACACGCACACACACATGACTTTAAAAGATTGTGTGTATCGCTTCATCACAAAGACAGTCTGTGCCCAGTGCTATTGCACATTAGCATGAACGCTAACGCTTGTGTTTTCCTTAACAAACCAAGTAAGGGGGATAAAGGTCATGAAAAATACGCATTACACAGGGGACAGCACACAAAAACACACGATCAGGGCCAGATACTGACGCACTTGTTATGCTCCAACCCATGTCACCAAGACGTTCACAAAAAGCTCAAACCAAAAAAGATCAATAAATAGCTAGTTAAATAGACAAATAAAAAGGAATGTGAACAATATGAGGCAGGTAAAGAGGCTCCCCTCTGCACGTGTACACAAAAAGTATAGATTAACCAGGCTCTCAGCAGTTTAAAAGCCTTTTAATGATCAGTCACGAGACATTAATCAGATCCATTACAGCAGAGAGATGGTGTTGGATGGATAGAGAGAGAGCCTTTGAGCAGATTAGCCATTATTATTACTACTTCCTATGATCATCATCAGAATAAGCCATGAGAAAAGAAAGATTTTTTTACAGTTATCAACACCATCATGAAAAATCCAATTTAAATAACAGTATATATATATATATATATATAGTGTGAAAGGTATCAAGTAAACTCAGGTTTTTTGGCCGGTTCTCTGCCTTTCTGGAGCGAATTGAAAGCATTTTGTCCTATAACATAAAGGGTTTTGTGAGGCTGGCCTGGATACTTTGCAGAAATTACGTTTCTGATGTTTAAGTAGGATTACGTCTGCTATTTTAATCCCCAGACATGCACTTTGATGTCTCACGGCATTCCCCCGACATCCACAGACCCCCAAAAAACTAGGTTTTTACAGTTTTTACTTTTTCTTTGTCTGTTGGGTATTTTTGGTGTGTGTATCCACCCACGTATTCAGACATGATTATTATAACAAAAGGGAATTCTTAAAATACATGACACGGATGGAGAGCGTTTTTGGAAAGGCTGTGTTCCCGAAAGACTTTGGCACGCTCGCGCCTCAAATTTTGGTATAACTAGAATCTTTAATTAGAGTTACAAGAATGAGCTTGAGAATTACTTAAATGAAGCCAGTCAGCGTGTGTTGGGAACGTTTTTAAGAGGATTTGTGATATTAAGAATGGTGTGTTTTACTAAGACAACGGCTTTTGCCTTTATAATGCAAGTCAGTGCGGTCCAAAATCAAAACTGGAGCCCTTTTGACTCGCATTGTATGGAAAAATGGGATATATTTCTCAAAGTGTAATATAAAAATGGAAATGTGTGTATTTTTGTTTACTCCACAAAGATGTACTAAAAACGAAAGTTTAGGTAACAATTCTCACTATTAACTAGTGGCGTATTGTCTGCCTGTTAATAAGATATTGGCTGTTTAGTACTTATAAAGCACATATTCATATCTTATTCTACATCCCTAATCCTACCTAATACCTAAAACCAACTACTACCTTAATAACTATTAATAAGTGGCATATTAGGAGTTTATTGGGGCAAAAGTCATAGGTAAAGGTTTATTAATAGTGAGAATTGTAACTTAAAATAAAGTTTAACCATAAAAAGTGTGACTGCTTTAGGTGTGTGTTTAAGTCGTTTTGGATAAAAGCATATGCTAAATGCATAAATGTAAATGTAAATGTGATTTTTGTGTTTGTTTTTAGTTTGTTTAGCTTGTTTCATCATTATCTGTACATGCACATATTGTTACAAAGTGCCATCTACTGACCTTGCAGTCCACCTACAGTCGTTTTTGCATATACACTCATGACTCAAAAGTGTTTTGGCAATCAAAATGGGATCTCTAACAGCCCTTCAGCTAGTTCCGCCTGTATTTAGAAGCTGGTTCTGGGTATTTCTAAATGAGTTATAAGCATCATTTAGAAATGCTCAGAAAGGTCTTGGGTCTGTTTATGAAATGTGGCAAAGCCCAGCATGATTCAGTCGGAGTGGAAACTGAGACCTTTAGGATTATAACTCATTCTCGTGACTTCACGTGAAGTGTAATATTTCAGGCGCCAGACCTCAGTGCTCAGAAAAGAAACAATGTGTTAATCCAGATTCAGCAACAATTGCTACTGTGGGTTCAACCGAGGGACCACTGTGTTTATGAATTCACAATTCGCCATTGTTTAAAACCCAAGATTTAAGTTGGCATAGCTATTCAGGTAAGAAGGTATCAGACATCGGTATTGAAGCCACTGTAAAAAAAACAAGTCTGCTTTCTTCTTAAAAGCGTGTTGCAGACACAAGGTGAGAGGGTTCAGAGAGTCTTTTGAATCACACGGGCCTTCAGATTGACAGAAATCCAATCACGCACCTTGTTGAAATCCACTTTAAAGGCTCAGACGGTTTGATCAGTGGTGTAGAAGTTAAATAGTTGAGTCGGGATGTAATGTGGCAGAGCCCGGAATAATCTCTTATCTTAAGACTTAAGATGATAATACCAAAATTAAGAATACAAATTCAAGAGTTCACACTTAGCTGATGATTGATTATAAAGCCTGTTTGGCATGCTGTCCTGGGAGAGAGCCCTGAGCTCATAAGATCCTCGAGCCCGGGGCTCCCTCCCGTTTGCAAGGTGAGCGGGGAGTTTGAGCTCAGGTACATCTCGAGAACTCCCCTGCTGTAGTAGCTAATGAACAGATAGTGATTGTTCTTAAGAGATAACTACTTACTAGGAGCATGTCTATGGTGCCGATTTGGATTAGTCAATTAACTTAAGTTGCATGTTTTTAGACGGTGGGAGGAAACCGGGGAACCCGGGGGAAACCCACGTGAGCACGGGGAGAACGTGTAAACGCCGCACAGAAACGTCTGCTGGCTTGGTAAGGACTAGAACCAGTGACGTTCTTGCTGTGAGGCAACAGTGCTAACCATTGGGGCCACCGTGTCACCCACCCAGGAAAGGAGGAGGAGTAGGGGTGGAAGGGGGGATTCTTCAAAACGAAGATGGCTGTTATATTGAACTTAGGGTATTTATAGTGGCTTAGGAATCGTCTGATTGGTGAATCATAAATTGAATAATGCGGGACCAGCCGCAAGCAATCATAAGCACGTGATCCAAAGTGTTTCATAGGCACAGAGGAGCAAAACATCCTTTCTGTCCCAAAAAGGCACAGTATACACTCCAGAAAACCAATGCAGAGAGGAGGAGGGAAGAGTCCTACAGCAGGTTCCTATTGCAATTTAATAGACAGATATGTGTAACGCTGTTTTCTTGGTCTTAGACTTAGCCTCTGGAGTCATCCGTAGCTGTGTGGACTGCGTGGGTTGATGGGAGAGTCTTCACGCCCGCTTTGCCCTACCAGCTGGTAGAGGCGATGGCTGAGGTTTTGTACCTGGCATGTGCCTAGGACGCATCCCACACGCATTAGCTGGGGGTGATGGTGGCCGTGGTGCCCTCGTGAGTGTACGTGACGTCGCTCTCTCTGTTTAGGACTCTCGAGTGTTAAGGTGGACTGGAGTTGGTTCCCTGTTAGGTCTGCAGGCGGCGCTCTGGAGAGGATGGCCCTCCACAAAATGGTGCGGTCAATGGAGACACCATGGTCAGTGTTTGGGCGCTCAGTAACGTCTGGAGAGATGGTGGATTTCTCTCTTAGCTCTTGGAGCCTTGTCATGAAGTCCAACCTGTAATGAGACAGAGACTGGAGTTGTAAATATTGCAGGGAAATTGGCATTTCACTACATTCTGAAATACTTGGTTATTATGTTTCACCCATTCTGATTACATTCAGATAATTAGCATTTATTTTCTGTATTGTATCTCTTCATGGTTTTCCATAGACATTATATTGTGAGAATTATTTGATACTTTTATATATAGCTATTAGAGGTCGGACAATATTGGATGTTGCCGATACTGATAATGAGGTTGGACCGTAGGTTGGACCGTCATTGCCCATGATTAAATTACCAGCATGATTCTGTCGGAGTGGAGACCTTCAGAATTATAACTCATTCTTGTGACTTCACGTAAAGAGACTGGAGTTGTAAATATTGCAGGGAAATTGGTATTTTTATACATTGTGAAATACTTGGTTAATCTGGATTATGTTTCACCCGTTCTGATTGCATTCAGATATTAAGCATTCATTTTGTATATTGTATCTCTCTCTTCATGGTTTTTCATAGATATTATATTGTGAGAATTATTTGATTGACTTTTATATGTAGTTATTAGAGGTCGGATGATAATGGATTTTCTCGATATTGATAACGAGGTTGGACCGTACTTGCACATAACCAATTAATTAACCAATAGTTTTTAAAATGAATACAGAATTAAAAAATATATTTATTAAATTAAGGTATAAAGACATACATTAAGAAGAAAGGCAAACTTAGAAAAAATGCAAAACTTAAAATTGATTGTCCTTTATTATTATTATTATTATTATTATTATTAACATTTGTGAACATTAATAGATAAAAAAAAAATAAGAGCAATAAAGTAGAATAAAAATATTGAAAAAAAGGTGTCATTTCATGTTAAATTTCATGTGCCTTTTTTTACAATAAAAATGTTTAAAAATAGAATAAAATATAGAAAAAATGAAGAGACTTTCTCTGGATCTACTTGTTAGATTTAAGTTTGAATAAAATGTTAATAATGGATTTATTCTATAAAAGTCTGATAACATTTCTTCCAAATTTCAAATATAAATATTGTAATTAAGAAGAAAATGACAATAAGTCAGGATTATTCCACCAGATGCTGATTTCTTAACTCTTCTCAGCTTAAAATATCAGCATTGTGTTGTCCAAAAATGAATATAAACGTAGGAAAAACATGGCACAGTTTTTTTTCAATCAACTTTGGGATCATTTACTGCAGAAACTTAATGTACAGTTTGGCCAACCGTGCAAACATTTACAGCAACAACACTTCAGAAAAAGCAGACTGTTCGCTGTTCAAAAAGGGTATGACTCTCTGGGACTCCGCGTACGGCAAACATACTTGATTTACTCTGGTTTTTGCTGTAATGGCGAGACCATCTGCTCTCTGTTTGATTATAACACTGGACACTTGGCTTTTGCACAGGCCACTAATTCAGGTCTTGCTCTTAGAATTAGCAAGCAGCAGTTTAGAGCATTACAGTGAAAATCCACATGATACATGAAGATCCTGCATTTTTATTTCCACGTAATCTTTATAAGCACAAAAACTGAAATTGGAGAAATGACAGGGTAGTGTTAGGTTGGATCACACCATCTAATCTCACAGTGTCATGTTAAACTCAGTTAAAAAAGCATGCTGAGTAACACTAAATTTAACCAGCATGCACTTTTTTGTTTTGAAAGCTTAAAATCTCAACTTTTCAGAAATCTCAACTACCCTTGCAGTTTGTTTCCATCATTAAAATCTTAACATTTAGGCCCTTTTTGTTAAATATTGGGTATTGAATGCATTTCTATTCTTAATGTAAATCAAATGGATTTTTAATTTAATGTCTAAACTTATTTATATGCATTTTAGCATGAATTACCTTTTTAATATCTTCCTTTTTCAGAAAGTTTACTTGTCTCAGTGGATTGGTGTGCAAACTATGCAGCCAGCTAGATTTTTCCCTTCTTCTCGTGGTCAACCAAAATATTACCTCTTTAAAATATTATGATTATCTGCGCAAAGTTGCCAGGATGAATAGTCATTTTCTCCCTTTTTTTATTAATGTTTGCTGTGCCACTGCTCTAATGTGTTACATTTTTGCGTCTCCTCTTGCACCACATCAGCTTCATGATCAAAGTTAAGTGATTTTGCCCCCTGAGCATTACTTTCTCTTTGAGCCTGATCCAAATATCAGATGCTTAGGCAGAGATAAGCTTTCCGTAGACTTCATCCATTTGCCCTCTCACCCCTTTGGAGACTTCATTATCACACTTTCATGCATCCTTAAATGACAAATGTCAGCCAGACCACCCTGATTCATGGCCCATCCTAAATACAGCCCGATTATAAAAATGTAATGCTGCTCTTTCTTTATGGTTAAATATAACAAATAAGAAGAATGCTCTTCAGATTACTAAAAACGTTGTCATCCTAAAGGCTCTTATATGTGATATAGCGAAATCAAGTGGATAATTTTTAACAAATTCAGACCAACATTTAGTTAGCTTGAAGCCTTTGAAACGATATTAGTTTGTGGTTCACACGTTCTAAAAAAAACAGGCTGAATAAAGTATATGGCTTCCAGTTTACATGCTACACTTAAAAAAATTATTAGTTGATTTTACTTAAAATAAGTGAGTAAACCTGTTGCTTTTAAAATAATTAGTTGACTTTACTTTAAAAAAGTAAGTAAACCCATTACCTTCATTTTTTATTAAATGAACTGTGCATGATTATAAAAAATAAGTTAAATCAACTTAGTTTCAATTTACAATGACTTTACTCACTTTTTAAAGTAAAGTAAATAATCACAGTGCATGGGAAAAAATAAAAAAACCACAGATTATCAGTTTTACTGAATCTACATTTGATAGTTATGTGTTTGAGTCAATTTTTGTTTAATTTTGTAAACTACTAATGACATTTCTTCCAAGTTTAAAATAAAAACATTGACATTTAGAGCATTTTTATTGTCTTATACAACAAAAAAGCTTTCAGTTAAAATTCGCTTTTAATTGACAGAACACAAATATTTTAACCTCAGAAGAGTTAAGAAAGCAATATTTGGTGGAATAAACCTGATTTACAATCAAAATAAATGCAAATCTTTTCTTATTCTGACCAATGGTCATTTTCAAAAGAGAAAAAAGGCTCTAAATTTCAATATTTTTATTTTAAATTGGAAGAAACCTTATCATAACTTTATAGAATAAAACAAAATGTTAACATTTTCTCAAACCCATAGCAAGTAAATCCAGACAAACTGCATATTTTCCAGTGGTCTCTTAATTGTTCCATAGCTGTATAACTGAACAGACGTGCTAATTAAAAATCTCACCTGGCGACAATTGACCGACAGTCCACAATGAAATAGGATCTGTGATTCTGGAGTATTTCTATAACCATAGTGTTCAGCCAGGAAAATTAGCACCTGCCCCAGCGAAATTCAACCCATGTTGGGATTAAGGTGGTAATCATGTTATGCAGATATAAAGAGGCATTCACAAAAAAACCGAAGACACAGTCGAGTTTTGTGCCAAGTCAAATGTGAGTCTCCTTTAAGTGAGCAATCAATGTCCTGATGTACATAGAAGCCAACAGTCCTTGGATTTGGACTTTGTGTCTGAGTGATTTAATCTTTAATAATGCAGCATGTTCACTGCCTGCACATTTCTTATTACTGGAAGACTGCCATGAAAACCCTGTGATGCCTTGTGGGAAAAAATGTTTGGGGTAGGAAAACAATGAGATCTGATATTTGATTGTGATTTATCATCCACTGGTCAGATGTGTTCAGATCAGTCCAGTGTTATTGTTTATTCTTCCCCTGAGGCTGTGATTTTCACACCGCTCTGAAACTGGTCATGGCTGTTTGAGAATTGGTCATCAGATGGTTTATATTTAGCTGGACAGAGTTGTAATTATTGTACCTGCGTTCTTTTATGGAAAATCTGACCATAAGTCATACCAAATGACCTTCTCTAGTTACTGTGAGATGTTTTTTCCATAAATACCACCTGCTGTCCTGGTACACACTGACACATGACATATAATGATACATAATACACATCTTATGCTCAGAAATAGTAGGTTAAGAATGAATGCTCAGTACTGTAAATTAAATATATATATATATTAATCAATATATATTTAATTGAGTGTACTTGAAAAACTATACAACTCCATATAATTCTAAACTAACATAATTCTTATATATAATTAACATATTAATACTAATCATCCAAATTAATTCAGATTTCTAGCAGTCATCCTGTATCAGAAGAATAATACGACTATGCTATTTATGCAATAGTACGCTTCATAGCTGATAATCTGGGTGTTGACGGTGGAGATAGACAGAAATAAAATTGTGAAAATGCATCTGTTCAGACAGCTGATTGCTTGAGTGCTTTAGTTTAATTGACCACTATTAGATTAGTTCACGAGGGAAGTCCTGGGAATCTGACCCTTATTCCCTAAGCCACCTTAAACATGTTCCAATCATCCATAGAAAGCATGAAATACTAATGAAATACTCCACTTTCTTTCTTCTGTTGAGCACAATGGAAAAATATTGAAGAGCATCTGCTATTGACTTCCATAGTATTTTTGTGCAACCCAGGCTCATTGCAGATACGTACCCAGGTCTACATTTCTGGGGACAGCGAAATATGTAGGAGGAGGTATGTCTGCTCATAGTTTTTGTTTTTGAAATCCACCAGAGGCCGAAGTGTACACTTTTTAATGATCCCAGATTTTCTCGTGCGTCGTCTTCTCACATAAATCTGTACCTCTGACTACATAATTTGCACTCTCCAGAAATGTACACAGGGGTACATATCCACAATGAACCTGTGTTGTTTTTGTTACTATATAGACGTCAATGACTGCTTGTTTTCAGCGTTCTTGAAAATATCTTGTTTTGTGTTCAACTGAAGAAAGAAACTAAAACAAGTTTGGAACAAGTTCACTTGTAAAAAAAAATGCAGGGTTCCACACGATTCGCTCATGTTATCCCAACACAAATCAATTAAGTTAACTTAACAGATTTAAGTGGATTCAACATAAAACTATTTCACACAAATCTCAAGAATTGTGTTGTTTCAGCTCATTTTTAATAAGTAGTTTGAACAAGCAGCAAAATAATTTTGAGTGTTGAGGGTGATTAAGTAAACAATGACAATATTAATATATTTGGCCAAACAATTTCTTTAAATCTTGAATATTGATTGGAGAAATGCCACTTTAAGGGTTAAACTTTAAATAGCAATAACGTAACTTGTTTTAACAGCAGCAGAAACAAGTGAAAGCGATCATAGCATTAATTAGGGGCTCCCTCCCTCCCCTTGTGTGTTTGATTTTATGGTTTTTATAGTTTCTGGTCAGAGTGGAAACGCCGCTTGAGGATGAGGAGAAATGAATTCGGGTCTTAGTTACTAATCCACAGCGGAATTCTGCTAGCAATTCTGATGACTTTTCTCTTTCGCCTCAAGCAATAATGACCAAGCAACGTGGTGTAAAACGCTAATGTTTATGTTGTAAACGGAGGACTGCATAACTCAAGTCCAAACACGACCGGCCCCGGATTCCCATTGAGTGTGAACCAACATTTAACCATAGGAAACCAATATCTAGTACAATATGAAAACCAAACAGCATCTTTTTAACAGACTGCTTTATCTGAAGCCCTACATAATACACTGTAAAAAGCAATTAGTTCCTTTACTTTATATAAGTGAGTAAACCCGTTGCCTTAAATGCAGCAAGTTGATTTTACTTCAGTAAACCCATTGACTTAACCTAACTTTTATAATTATGCATATAGTTTTGTTTACTTAATAATTATAAGGCAATGAGATTGCTCTCTTTTTTTAAGTGAAGCCAACTAATTGTTTTTTACAGTGTAGAGTAATGTGGACTTCTTTAATTCCTCTTTATTAATGATTATAGAGGATAAACAGTCCAAAATACAGTCAATACAGAAACTCGCCATACAACTCACCATTAATGTCATGGAATATTTGACTTGATAGTTCCATTAAGAACCATTTAGCTTCCACATAATGGAAACAATATTTTAATTGTGCTTTATAATACAAAAAAATATATATATATGGAACCAAATACTGATTACGCGTTCTTTTGGGCACCTGAAATGGCTTTTCTAAACCACTGCTATGAAAGCCACTTTATTTTTAAGAGTGAACCGCAAATCCATGCCACAGTGGGACGATCCAATTTCCAGTCGTTGTTTTAAACCTACAGTACATTCAACTTGTTGCTTGGCTCCTGTCTCTGCATTTTTTTCTCACAAACTAAACCTCAGTATATTATGTAAGGAAGAAAACTAGGCTAGCTATTCTCAGAGACCTGTTTTCTTCAGAAATTACGTTTAAACCAGCAAAACCGCCATAATCGATTCTGGGACATCGTGTCAAACTATAAATAAAAAATCTCTGATGGTATCACAAAGGCTGCTGTACGTTCTGTGTACACAAACGAATGGTTATTGAACATTGAGTTAGTCCATGTAAAGAACACTGAGTTTTCCATGACAAAGCAGGACACAACGGAGAGATATTGAAAAGGTTGAAAACAAGAGATTGACTACTTTTATGAAGCTTCCATCAACATTTCGGGAGATTTGAACCATCCCAGGCAGTTTGATTGCATCCTAAGCATCTCGGTGAGTAGACAATTATGGAATTTTCAATTATGGAGAAATCATGTCTCTTTAAAGGCACCTGACATTATTACCGTAATCGGAAACTGCCAGTTTATCAGTTATTTATTGTCGCATTGTGACTGTAAATCAACCAGTCAGATGTCAGTGACAGTATCAGTCCTCACCAAATAAAGCAAAGGCCAGCATCAATTGTACTGTAAATACTGTAGGCCAAGGACAAATACAGTCCTTGCCTTGACATTTAGATTTTTCACACGTGACATTGTTCATTCATTCATTTTCCTTCGGCTTAGTCCCTATTTTTATATGGGGTCACCACAGTGGAATGAACCGCCAACTATTCTGGCATATGTTTTACGCAGCGGATGCCCTTCCAGCCGCAACCCACTACTGGGAAACACCCATACACACTCACATTCACACACACACTCATACACTACGGCCAATTTAGTTTATCCAATTCACCTGTTTGAATTGTCGGGGAAACCGGAACACCCGGAGGAAATCCACGCAAACACAGGGATAACATGCAAACTCCACACAGAAGTGCCAACTGGTCCAGCCGGGACTCGAACCACCGACAGTGCTAACCACTGAGCCACTGAGGCGACAGTGCTAACCACTGACCCACCGTGACTAAAAAATACAATTACAAAAAGTCAAGACAACAAATATTTTATGTTGCTTTAATATATTTTAACAAGTTAATCAGGTTTCAACTCAATTTTTTAAGTTATACAGAGTTTCAACTAAAAATTTAAGGCAGCAAGATTTTTTTACAATGTGGATAATTCAATTAACTCAAAGCCCGTATTATCAGTTTATATCTATTCCTCAATCCTCAGATCGACAAAGATGAAGAGAATGGACGATTCAGCAAAACAGAAACTGGGCAAAGCAGGTGTCAACCAGAAGAGGGCAGAAAAACACTCATCCTTAACAAATTCCTTCCTTCTGAGTACCGTCATCAGTCATCAGCCAGCAATAATGACTTGACAAAGCATGTCGTTGCTTTACTACGTTAAACTGCGGCTTTTAACAGCAACTGCCTGAGTATCCTATTTCAGAGATTTGCTGCCAATCAAATGGGCTTTCTGGAAAACAGTGTAGACTTTTAATCTGCTATTAAAACTATCAGAGAAATATGCACTTTTATCAGCCGTATTCACTTATTCGTCTAACCTTGACTCAGAAATGACGCAAGTGTTTATCATTGGTGCTAAGAAAAATAAAACATTGTATATTAATTTCCATCCTTTCTGAAGGGATGACATTCACAATAAAAAGTATTCTTCTAATCACACGATGAGCCCCGGTGTCTTCTGGGAAATGACTAATGGCTTGTTTTGTGGCGGTAAATGCCAAAATTGCATGATGCAATGACTTTCAGTGCTTGCCTTATGTAAAAGAGAATATTGTGTATAATAAATATATATGTACACAAAAAATGCTGGGTTCCACACAATCGATTTGTGTTGGGACAACATGAAGGAATTAGGTTAACAGTAGTTGTGGATTGAACATAAAAAAAATTAAGTTGTGCCAAAATAAAACTCAATAATTGTGTTGTTTCAGCTCATTTTTGACAAGTAGTTTGAACAAACAGCAAACATAATTTTTGAAGTGTACAGTGTTGGGTACAAAAGTTATATATTACAATTTTAAGCCTATCTTACTTTAAAAAAATGCAAAAATAACACAACACAAGCATTCACATTACTTTCCTTTTTACACATTTAGTTACTTTAAAAAAGTGACTTATATTATATATCAGAGGTATTTTTTTTAATTTTACCTTGAATTTATTCTTCAAAAAAGAAACTGCACATAATTTAATAATAAAGGTTATTCCTGGTCACATTTGTAATTGATGAAATATTACAAAGGTACAGACAGTTCCTCAATATGAAGATTTTTCTCATTATCAGGCAATTGTGGGAAAAAAGAAATGAAATTTCAATAAATTCACATTTACATTTACTTTAAAAAAATAATACTTTAAAATCTGCCCTTTTTAAACAATGTGACTCATTTCAGTTCAGTTCCTCTTTCAAAATGAGGCTTTTCCCCACTGATCACGACGTTGATATATTTCTATTGTGAACATAATCTCAAAGAATGTGAAATATATAAATAGACATATTTATTCATGTTTTAACTTGCTTTTATTGGTGGAGCTTTGGCTCACCATCAGAGGCGCAAACCGTAATTAATAAGCTCTGATCATGTGACCCATTCAAAGTCCATTCCAATATTTACTGTCATATAATCATTGTAAATGAGAATGCAAATGATCTGAGTATCTATTAAGCATTTTATAATAGGCTATACACAGTGAAATACACATACTGATCATAAACTGATACTGTAAAAGTTGGTTTTCTCACGCAGCAGGCAGCCAACTGTGCGGGTGAATGGTGGGATGCGTGCGTTTATACAGTCACGTCTACCATCCTAACTGACCTTGCTCACTGCAACTACAATCTCTCGCGACACAACATCCTCCCTTTGTGTAATAAACTTTATTTTGTATATAATACATCCCCGGTGCCAACCTAGTAATAAGAAATGCTGCTAAACTTCAATCAACTTTAACTTTTTGAAGGAACAAAGATTGAAATTGTTCGTTCCACTCTTTTCTGCGAATCGATTCTTTTGAACTATCAGTTTAAAAGAATCACCGACGCAGCATAAAAGTTTCGTTAAAGCCACATGTTGCTGTTTATTAATACATTTTATTATCAAGGGTCTGCATTGTGATTTCATGAGTCCTAATCAGTTTAAGGAAACAGAATCGTCATGCTTGAATAGGCTACGTTTTAATGCACCGTTTAATCAAACAATATTTATTAAAATCAATTCACTTTGTCCAGGACATCATTGTATCTGTATTTTATTATTTATTTATTTATTTATTTATTTATTTATTTATTTATTTATTTTTGCTATCCCGAAAATAAAGTATCTTAAAATTTCAGACAATTAAAAACAGTGATTTGTTCAAACCGGCATTCGTAAAAAAAAAAAAGATTCGACTCAAGTGAACTGTTCATTTAACAGACAGCGCAGCCGTTCATTCATCCTTTAAATTTGATTGGGTTACTTCAGCGCAAAGGTTTGCACATATACCGACATACTAGACCAATATTAAACATTGAACAATCAAAAACACAAGTTAAACAGACTGAGTTACAAATCTGAGGCAGATTCCTACCTGTTTCCCACCGGTAGAGCCAGCAGTTGTGTGGAGAGCAGGCTGATGCAATACACAAAAACCGGGAAAAGTGCTCTCATTGTGGGATAATGGAATGATATTCTCACGCCCCCTTGGTCAGGAGGGGGCTTCCAATGCACCTGGACAATATTAAATTTCCAGCTAAACTTCCAAGTTGGAGCAAAAGTCCAACTCCAGGGTACTGTGCTGTTTGAAGAGTTCCTAAAATAAATAAAAAATGGAAAACATTAATTAATGCTTTTTTTTTTGTTTTGCCACAGAAATTAATAACATCAAGCAAGCATCAACATATTTGTATAATCACATGCTTACATTAAAACGCGTTTAATTATTTTATAAACTTAATATTATGCACACAAACTGGAGAGTGCATTAATGCGTAAACTCTAATTAGTTGCCAACTAATTAGCTCTACAACTTTTCCTTGGATTTGATTTGAAAGCATTGTAAGTTATGTTTATATTCATGTGCATCATATGTGCATATATATATAAAGTTTACTGACCTTTATCTCAGGTTAAGTGCCACGCGCAATACTGGTCTTGAGATATTTTCCACGGGTGCGCACGCACGCGTTCGCCAAGATCAAGCTCTCGTGAAGTCTGAGGTTCAGCTGACATTGACTCGTTTAAATATGGATGGGCGGGACTTTTTTCAAAGGTGTGTCGGATCCCTTGTTCACTCATCATGCAGTGAGTCACTGTGCTATATATGGGCGAACTTGAACGGTGGCAAATTACTCCTTTATCTTATTTTTAGGGCAGTTTGTAAATTGTCTATGGATATAACTTATTTAGATGAGCATAATTGTCTTTAATAGGTGGCATACACACTTTTGTGATCAAAAAAAGTAATTGTAACATAGACTGTAAAATAATTTTTGGGTTCCACACAATTCCTTCATGCAACTTAATTGTTTTTACAAATTTAAGTGGATTGAACATAAAACTATTAAGTTATCAAAAAAAACAACAACAACGTCAAGAATGTGTTGATTCAGCTCATTTTAAATGAGTAGTTTTAATAAACAGCAAATATGTATTTTAAGTGTAATTTCAAAGCATTTTCACTCAACACACTAACATTTCTCTTGTGTTTATCTCTAGATGTTGAGTCGAGTGTGCAAGCAGGATAAGGATGCTTTGGAGACCAGTTGATTTCCCCAGAACTTCAGGAGGGCAAGACGCCCTCGCCCTCGTACGCAAGTAATCATGTGCATTTTAGTGATAATTCTTTAAATAGACTTTGTTTTTACAATTGTGTTACAGAAAACAAACCATTTGGCACTTCATTGCAAAATAAGTTATGATATTATCCGCACAGGCGTTTTGAATTATACAAAATTATTTAGTATAATTCAAAAGTTATACTAAAAGTATTTATTAACTTGCTCATTTTTGTCTTTGATCTCTTGCAATGGTGCAATTGTAGAGGCAGCTGAGCATGTGACTAACAAACTCTGAACTCTTTGTGGTATTTTCCACTTTTCCTTGAAAAATCTGACTTTTGTTAGAACCCTCTGAATTATTTGTAAGCAAAAGTCTATGTTTAACTAACATGCATGAAATTAATGTTAGTTTAATTAACAAGTGGCTTAAAATAACAATGACTTAAAAGTATTTCTTAGATTTCAGCACTTTACCTAAAATCTGGAATTGTTTTTTGGTTTTTATTTGTAAATGTATTTATTTATTATTATTATTATTATTATTATTATTATTATTATTATTATTATT
>CAIGQV010019029.1:11037605-11068667 GCA_903798115.1 Danio jaintianensis | reverse complement strand
TCAATCAATCAATCAATCAATCAATCAATCAATCAATCAATCAATCAATCAATCAACCAACCAACCAAAATATTATTTTCTTTTACATAATCTTTATAAAACTTATGTGTCTATGCTAAAATAATATATATGTATAAATGTTTTATTTTCTTCAGTTTATAGCCTTAGGAAGAAAAACAAACATCTAGTCCATTTCTTTTACATATCTATCATGAAAATAACATCACTGTGCTGAAATAACAAACAATCAAACAAATAATTAAAATGTGTTAGTCCTTGGTAAAAAAGTAAAGTCAGAAAATAAATATTAACTTCTTTTTAACTGCCATGACAGTAACATCACTATGCTAAAATAACAAATAAAGAAACAAATAAAAATGTCTTGTTTGTTTGCTTAGTCTTATGAAAAATGTGACAAAGACAAGAAACATTAAATATGATTTTCTTTTACATAAGTATCATAAATAAAATCACTACCCTAAAATAACAAACAACTCAATTATTTTTGCTTAGTTTTAGTAAAAAGTCAAGTCCATGTTTCTTACATAAGTTGTTAAGAAGCTATAATGAAAATAACATGGTAAAATGTAAATAAATAAATAAACGGTCAAGGGAAACAGTCAAGTCCATGAAACATTAAATATGTTTTATATAACATCATGAAAATAACATCAATATTCTAAAAATAAAAAAACATCTTGTTAATAAAGCTCTTCAAAGTGCTTTGAGAAGAATCTGGGTATTTTTGCATGCCTTCATGCATATGTTGTAATTGTTAATGTTATGATATATTGTAGAAAAATAAATGTATTTATCTATATATATATTTAATTGTAAGCAGCTGCATCATTGCAATATTATATATTCGATAACATGGCCTATAATTGAGCCTCTATATAAAGTGGATGGATATGTTTTTATTGTCGCATTTTTAATGTTATTTAATTTTTTTTACAGCATATCTTCGTGCACGCGCTGTAATGAATGACCACGCAACATTCCCCGGCCGCGCGCCCCTCCCTGTCGCCGCTGAGCTCAGTGCGCATGCGCAGAGCGCTGTCAGGGCACGGCTCACTCACAGCGACAGTATGGCGGCGGTTTCTGCTGGAAGGATGCTGCTGTCGCCGCTGCCTTCACAATGTGATCGGAATATCGTCTGCTTGTGGAAAGACTAGAGTCACCCCCGAGGCCTGACGCCGTGATCTCGATAAGATGGCGAGGCTCGCCGATTACTTCGTGGTAGTCGGCTACGATCTCGATAAGAGAGGTAAGAGTGAGACACAGCCAGCGATTCTTCCTCCTTCTCTTCCCCTCCTCTTCCTCCTGATCTCTTAGATTGGAGTGTATTAGTCGCGGTTTATTCACGGTAAACACGGCACAAGGCGGAGGGAGAGGGACGCGGTGCCGACACAGCTGATTCCGGCCCGGGATGGGCGAGCTACTATCAGCCGCGGATGTCCCAGGCCTCTGGATCTGTACCGCCGAACTCGAAAAGCCGAACCCGAACGAAGTTGCACGAAGCGCGAATTCGACTGCACTTTCTGTTTGGCCTTTCACACGAATCCTTTACAGTTGATAACAAGTTTGCCAGAGGGTTCGGTTTTGTTGTTTTGCCAGGGTGTGACTGTTCTAACAGGGATTTATTAGTGCAACCTTTGCCACACAGCGTTTGCCATGTAGCAGTTTGTTATTTTGTCCCAACATTCGCGTGTTCAGTTGAGTAGAAACGCAAAAATGTATTGTTAACACGTCAACAACCCTCAATAACATGCAGCATGGCACTGACACATGTCTGAGCCTTATAAGTTGGCAACCTATATAGCATTTTTGGACTTCAGAATGCTGTCTTCCTAGTCAATGCACTGCCTGCTTTTTGAGGCAGAGCTTTTTTGTTTAGTTTTAAGCTATTGGTAAATAAAGTGTACGTTTGGTAAATGTTTTGTCGTTCTAAACTTGCATGACTTTAGTTGTTTTGCAAAACACAAATCTAATTCAAACAATGTCCTAGTCCTGCTAAGCAGTGGCTATGAATGGTGATAAGCAGGCTTACTATAAAATCATCATAACTGTGGTCTTAATTAGTTTTAATTATAATGCATGCTATCCATTCATATTTTACCATCAAAACAGACAATTGTAATTTATTAGCATCTTTTGTGATGACACAACATTTTGAGTCAAAATTCAAAGTTAAAAAGAGCCACACGGACAGTTTGCAGAATTTGTTCTTTTGTAAAAAAAAAATGAGATCGTAAATAATCAATTAAAATTTTCTAAATATATTTTTTGGCTTGCACAGGAAAAAAAGAAAGTCATGCAGGATTGAAATGACATTAAGACATTAAGAGTATATTTACTTAGATTTTCATTACTTACTTTCTAAGTACAACATATAACAAAGGACGTTAAGAAAATGTAGGATCTGTTTTAAGTGCATGGAAATTTACATTTGAATTAGTGAGCTTTGAGTGTCTGTCAAATCTCCTGTAAGTGTGTGTTGTTATCCAAAGGCTGAGTGTTTTGGTTAGTGGCCTAGATTCGTGCCATATAATGGTCCCGGTGAGCATGCATAATTTACCATCCCTCATCCGAAGAAAGAAGTTGCTGGAAACTCGCATCAAACCGTTGAAACCTTTATTCAGAGAGCTGCCTCCATGCGTGTCTTATTCATCATTGATGAAGCACACAAAAAACATGACGAGTCCTCTTTTTGACGATAGTATTAGGGACTCTTGAGATGGATATGCATGCTAAAATGCATGTTATGTGCAGTGGTCTGTTGTTTGGTGTGCAGAAAGGCCTTTTAGTTTTTTGTTACCCGTGAGGCACAGCTTTTTGCATGTGGCCGTACTCGTAGCAGGGCAGGATGTAGAAAGGCTGCATGCTCTGCAGAATGTCTTCCTTTCCTGTTTCTAGCCTGCTGCCGCGTTTCAGCATCTGGTTAGCAGACCTTCACGTTACAGTAAAGGTGTGTGGGGAAAAAAAAGCTTACCTCTCTTGAAACTTGTTTATATGTCCAACTATATCAAAGAAAAAAAAACGTCATGAAATCCTTAACATTATTGCAACTGTAGCAGTTCATGTTGCAGCATGCAATGCAACATGGGAAACGAAATAAATCTGAATGCTCCTGCTTGAGCCGTTTCTGACATAGTGCTGTGCTGTTGTGGAAGTGGTTTGACATCACATCCAAAAGTCAAATCTGTGACTGAAACTGTTGCTACATGTTTCTCGTGTCTTGACATCTGTACATCTCACAAGTTTTTTGTTTTGTTTTTTTTTCAAGATTTTTTTAAAATGAGAAATATACATAGAAGATAGAAGGCCGATACTCTGATATGTTGTGCTTTGGTGCTCATTAGGGCTGCACAATTTATCGTTTTAGCATCGATATCGCAATGTGTGCATATAGTTGGGATTATAGTTGACCAGGAGCCGCAGATTTGTGGAGTCATTGAAGATGTTTACCATACGCAAATGTTTATCATCTGCATGTGTTTTTAAGTCCTGTGACTGTATGAGCATATCAAGAGAATTGAAGGCATTCAGGGACAAGGAATTGTACCATTTATTTTACCAACTATTTTATTGAATTATTTATACAACGAAGACTATGCAGGCTATTTTACATTTGATTATTCAAATTCTTACCAAATAGCTATTTAAGACATGGTGGAATTGTATTAATATTGCAATATATAATTGCAGAAAAACAAAACATCGCAATGTCAGATTTTTCCAATATCGTGCAGACCTAGTGCTCATGTAGCTCCTATTTTGTTTTTCCATCTTTCCCGTAATTTTCCTCATAAATCTTTCTTGTTTTGCACCCTTATAAAAGGTGACCGAGTAAGCATGAAGGGATAGTTCACCAACAAAACCTTTATAATTTTGGTCTTCAGCATAACAAGGTCCAAATCAGCAGCTCTTGGACTTCATTTACTTTAAGGGAGTGTTCACATTTGGCAGGTTTGGTTTGATTAAAACCAGATTGAACTGCTCTGTTCAGTGAAAAAAGTGTGAATGGTGCCATCCGAACTTGGTGAGCAACAAACAAGTAGACTGAGACTGCTGAGAGCAAGGGTCGCGGACCGGTCTGCTTCCAAATGGACTGTGGTGCAGTTCGACTGAAACCATATAAACAAAGTTTCCCATACAGTTCAGTGCAGGCATCGGAAGTGCATCTCCTTGCAGCAGATCTTCATTTGTGTGTGTGATGGAGAAATTCCGATGTCAGATTTGACTGCTTGACACATTTTATAAGCTCATCATGAATTGTAACATGTTTAAAAAAAACAACCACAACAAAAAACAGAAATCTCATGTACGCACATACAATGAGTGCATTTTTGAAAACGCACTGCTTTACACTCGCTTTACATACTTATGTTTCTAGATATTTGAATGTGTTCTTTATTTAGAATTTTATTTTTATCGTTACTTTTTATTTCTGTATCCATATTGTGTAAAGCACTTTGAGAATTAAGTTTTAAAGGAGCTATATAAAAATAAATAATAATAATTATAATTATATATAACACACCGGTTTGAATGTTCGGTACATACTGTTCAAAAATAAAAGCCATTTCATTTAGGACTAAATGTATCAAAAGTACGAAACCAAATTAACCTCACTACAAGTGTGAACACAGCCAAATTGTATTTAAATAGTTCTGAAACAACACACGTTTGTAAATAGTGAAACAATTATATATTTTGTATTTACAAAAGCACCCTTTTTCAAATTCTCCAGAAGAAAAAGCCAAAACATTGATCCCAACTGACAGATCCCTCCCTCAAAAAAATTCCAATTATTTTTATAGGTGCAATGTTTGAGTGCGCTGTCCCTTTAACTCCTGTTATATTTATGTCTATACCCAACACGTGTCTGAAAGGTGTCATATCTCCAAAACCATGCAGTGAATGTGAACCTGCGCATGTTTCAGGGGATTTTTATAAAGTGCTGTTTAAGTGGCGTGTACTTCGCACCCAGAGGGCCTGAGCGCTTAAATGAGAGCCTGCACTCTTTGTTTTGTTTACCAGTGGAGACCAGCGTCAAACTGACCCAAGGGCAGTGTTCCTCTCTCTGACCCTTAGATGTAGTCTCCATCATTCACTCACACCCCCCAGCGTCAAGTTTCTTCCATCCCCAAAATCTTGAGCCAGAGTGGAGGGCATGTGAGCTGTCGGGTGGAGCGTCTGTTGTGAAACTGCGTGATAACACTCACTTGATTTCCAGGCCCTGCGAGATGAATCATGTTGAATAGGATCCTCTGACCGAGGGGGCTTTCTGTTTAAAAACAGGAAATGGGAGTTGAGGCTCTTGGGAGAAGACATGATCGAGTGAGAATCCAGATTGTCTTTGGTGTGCGGAGTGAGAAAATGGAGGTCCAGAGTTTTGAGATGGGTTTCTCTAGAAGTGGACATCCATGAAAATGTCTTTTGGGGTGCTGAGTACAGCTCCCCCTTTTTTCTCTCCCTCTCGCACCTCTCTTTCTCTTTCTCTTGTTGCTTTTTTTCTTGGGAGGAGCTCAGTTGAACACTGAGAGGCCCATAACAAAAGAGGAGAGCGTTTGTTCTGTTGCACAGGCTTTGTGAGAGTTGTCTATAACGGTCTGTTTTCTTGTTTAACCCCTGCATGCTGTGAAAAACGAAAGAGGCACGTGATCAAGTTACACAGAAATTCATATTTGACACTGACTGGCATACAACATACAATACAACATGCAATTACATTCTTTAAAACCCATAAACCCCATAATATATATAACCAGACAGTTATAACCAGCCATTGAAAGTAATTCTTCATCAATCTAGTTTATTTGTGAAGGAAATGCGAGTTGTACTGGATGCTGCAAAACTCACTGTTACAATGTTAGGGTGTTGTAAGTGGTTTTCAGGACTTTGGGATGCAGATGAAAAGGTGGAGCCAAATGATGTCCATGATCTGTTTCTTTTTAGTAAAACCAAAGTTTACAGTTGGACCAATGTGACCCACTTTTCAGACTCCAATGACTCAAGCAATCCTTTTAGCAAGTTTAAAAGGACCTGATATACTTTAAATGAAATCATAAACATCTGCATAAAATCATTGCAAAACGATTTGTTTCTGGAGTTTGAAACAGCTTGCCAATGTGAGTGCTTTAATGCAATTTTTAGTTGGTTGCTAGGTGATTCGTATTTTTTATGAAGGGCAATCTAAGACAAAAAGTCTTTAAACAAAATGTGTGGAATTTGATCATGTCAGCATGGACAGTTTAACTGTAATAAATTGCCAATATTAAACTAGTTTCTTTAGTATGTCTAGACACGCACAGTTGACGTTTTGAAGTGGCATTTTATGTGAAAAATGTCTTAAATTTGGATCCATACATGAATGTATGCCATCATTAAGTCCTTCATGAATAAATGTTACATCTATTGTTTGTGTACATATTCTGCCCATATGTAAAAATAGTCTTAAAGGGATAGTTCACCCAGAAAAGAAAATTCTGTCATCATTGACTCACCCTTCACATGTTCCATACCTGAGTGTCTTTCTGTCTTCGATTGAGCACAAAACATTGTTTTTGAAGAAAGCTGGAAACCTGTAGTCATTGACCTCAGAGTGTTTGTTTTTCCTGATATGGGAGTCGATGGTTACAGGTTTTCAGCATACTTAAAATAACTTCTTCAACAGAATGAAAGAACTCAAATAGGTTTAAAATCACATGAGGTTGAAGTAAATGAAGTCATTTTCCTTTTTGGGTGAACTATCCCCTTAAATATATCAGCTTTACTCGTGCTTGTTGATGCATTTACTGTTTTGATGACAGTTAAATTTCACATGACTTGAAATACTTTTGGCCTTCCATACATTCGATCAAATGAAATGAAATGAAAGCTATCTAACTAGCACACTGAAAAAAATATTCATTGAATTTACTACATTTTTTTAAGGTAAATGGTTTTCATGGGCTGAATTTAAACAACTTAATTTGTTTGTTTAAATTCAGCCCATATAAATTATTTGCAACCACTTACCTTAAAAAAAATGTAGTAAATCCAATGAATCATTTTTTTTTTTTCAGTGTACAAATCGTGCAGGCCAAGTAACAAAGTGAGCCAAAAGGGGTGGCCTACCCACAGCAGCCCGCCTTTAACAGATCAGCTCCCTGTCCGCCTTAGATAAACGCACACTGACTCAGCCGGACGTCTAGAAATATTCACCAGTAGAGTACAGATTCTCATTCATAAGAAGAATAAGGCCGAAGGGGGCCATGGCGTGATACGTTGGCTGCTCTGTTACCATGACTCCCCATTTCTGGTCATCTGGCTGGACTATAAACGCCTCTGTGCCGAGGAATAGGGTGGCTGGGGCCGTGGATACAGAAGCCCGGTCCCCATGCCTGCAGCGTATGGCCGCAAAAGCTCTGTTGGCCAGCTGGTGGATGAATACGCCTCATTCATGTGGCAGCCGAGGGGCTAGAGGGCAATGGAGATTGGCCTCATTCTAAGAGACACGGCCGCTCAGCACACACACACACACTTTTTTTTCTCTTTTCTTTTTGTCTTTACAAGAGTTTGCAGACATTTGATTTTATGAATATGCACAGTAACACTGTAGACCAAATCAAATGTATGCATTAGAAACTCTTAGTTGTTAAGTTTCATAATAGTCACATGATGGTGTTGTGCTGCTGTTCCAGAGCCAGTTGGAGAGTTTCAGGTCAGTTGATGGAACCGTCATGTGTCTGCATTGTCATGTTGTATTCATTGTATTCAACCTCAAGCCTTTGATTTGGTGTGAAGCATTGAATGCCACTATAGTTGTGTAGCTGTAAAGCAAGTATGTTTTTTTTTTTTTTTGTGCATTTATTATTATTATTATATATATGATTATAATAATAAACATGCAAGTACTTAAAAAGCAAATTAGAGGTTGAATAAATTCAAATGTAATTACATTTAATTCTAATTTCATGTTATTGCAATTTTTTTAACTGAATTATAATGTAAAAAAATTAATTAAAGAAATAAAAAATGAATTTTTTTTTATTTAATAATAAAAACACACACACACACACACACACACACACACACACACACACACACACACACACACACACACACACACACACACACACATATGTAACTTTGGTTCATCAAGAACTCATTAAATTGGTAAAGAATTACAGTAAATTTTTTAGTGACAAATATTTTTGATAATTTCTTCTGTACATCAATGAGTGTTAATGTTTTTGTAATGTTTGTTCATGTTTTGTTTTGTTTTACATTATTAATAATTGTTTCATATTGTTTTAAAAAATTGATTTGATTTCTGTGGCAAGGCACGTGAAAATCTGAACCACAGACTCAACGTCACAAAAATGTTACTTTACACACGCACACACACACGCACACATACACACACACACAGAATAATTAGATCTGGTAATGGACTGTGGTGAGCAGTGACTGGTTAATAGCTGTTTGTATGCTTCATATGCAGAGGTCTGCTGGGTCAATGAGCCGTCTCTTCTGCAGAGGTCAGATCGGGAAGGGGGAGTGAGGTCTTCAGGCCCGCAAACCTTTCATGGTCTTCCCTGGTATTTTGGGAATGCGTCCCTCTCCCCCTTCCAGAGCCCTCGTGTGGAGACTGAAGTTCTCCACATGCCTATGGGGTTGTGGATAGTAATTCTTCTAAATCCTCTTTTTTTCCAATAATGACACACTGGATTATATTAGGGGGTCTTTGGCATTGTGGCTGTTGGGATTCAGAGTTAAAGTCTGATGTCACACTCTTTCTGGCTTAATCTTGGGTTCTGAAGCAGCCCACTCTGTCCTGATTGGTCGAGAGTGTTCTCTGAAACCCATTGGTGGAAAAGGAAACTTGTTTGCAAAAAAAAAACTGATGTGATTGGTTGGCTGGGTGAAACTTAATGCTCTCATGTGGTTAGTAGGATATTCTGGGTCTTTTCTGGGGGGATTCCCTTCATCAAAGATCATTTTGATGCATCAGTTTACAGACTGTAAAAACGGCCTGTTTGGTAAAAACTGTATTTGCTTGTTCAGATAAAATAAAAAAACATATAAAGATATAAATATACTATTACTACTACTGCTGCAGCAAAGAAATATCAAAATATTGTTTCAATAATATCTCCCTAATAATTTTTTTCTTAAAAATTATTTAAGTTAGAGTTTTTTTAGAGCATTATTACATTCATCCCTTTAAAAAGATCAAAAGTGACAGCAAAATGAACAGTATTTCCACAAAAAAAATCACAAGTGCTTAAATTGTTTTAGGAAAAATTGTGGAAACAGTTTTTTTGTGTGTGTGTTTGTTTGGTTATATGTTTAATTCATAAAATAAAAGTATATGACTACTAATATTAATTATTATTATGATAAATAGTAATAAAATAATAATAATAACAAGTATTATTGAAATCAAATGTATTTTTTATAGCTCAGTACTGTGTATAACCAATTTCTGTCTTTGTAAGTGTTTTTTTAAATTGCTTGATTAGCGTACATCACCAAGGCTTATGCAGATTATATATTTGTTTTCCTCAAATTTGATTTAAACCATTGTGATTGTTTCTCACTGTTTTAATTGCCTCTCAAAGCTCTCATTTGTTTTTTTGCAGTTGGCAAGTGTTCATTTTGTACCCTGATTTAGAGTAAGTTGTTATTGTATGTTTTTTTTTTTTTTTTTAGATGTATCTGAGTCATATAACAGACATGAAACATTCATACACCAGAGAGGCAGTGCTCTTGAATGCTTAGTTAAAAGCAGGAGAAGCTTTAAAGACTAAATCAATGTCAAGCAAAGAAGGTTAATAGTTACTATAAAAAGGTTAATAGATTTTCTTGTGTATCAATTTTGATCTTTATTAGCGGCTCTCAATCATTATCCTCGTGACCCCCTGCTCTGCTTATTTAAATGTCTCTTGTTTTTAACACACCTGAATTAGATAACCAACTCTTTTAAAAAAATTATCCAAGAATGAACTGTATTCAGATCGACATGTTTCCTAGGGTTGCGTCTGAAATAGCTTGCTGCTCGAGTAGGTACTGCATTTAAATTTGAATTTACTACATGACCGTTAGAACAGTATGTTCTATATAGTATTCTCACAGGAAGTAGTAGGTCATCTGGGTACTTCTTGCCTACTGCTTTTCAAATACTATGAATTTGGACATAATAGTACTCAACTTGCATACTGTTTTTAGTACCCGTACTATATAGTAGGGAGGTATGCGATTTCGGACACAGCCTAGATGTTCATTGCTCTCTACTCTCTGCACACAGGAAATCGACTCAACTTGTTTACTTCATTCAGTTTACTTAATTAAAAAAATATTTGTGAGTAGTAGACTGTCAGTTTGCAGTATCTTAAATTATTACAAAAGTCACACCTTGTACACATTAATACCGTTTGAATTAAACACGCTTTCAACTGGAATCATGGCAGAAAATGTTGTGATGTCCACTTTGCAGGGCACTTGTGGTCGAACCTCTCAAGTGATAAGAGAAACATACAAATTATGCAGAGCGGTGGTTTGTGAAGACTGATATTGAGAACTGATGCCCTATATAATCTGTAACCTGTCAGTAACCACAGAAGATAATAAAAAAATATATATATATCTGAACAGTAATGCACTTTGAATTGAAATCTTTGGAGCAAGGCTCATTTCAAAGCTTTAAATTCAGAAATTTAAGGTTAATAGTACCAAAAAAACTAGATAGTAGGGCTGCACGATATTGGAAAAATCTGACATTACGATATTTTATAAGTTGCGATATGGATATAATTTCAAAATATGATTTGAATAGCTCTATTTAGAAAGATTTCATAAATTTAGATTAACTCTTTTTCTATGCATAGTGCATCTGGATAAATTATAATAATTTACAAGCAAAAGTAAATAAATAAACAGTGTTTCATGTTTTTTTGGGGGAGTCTAACAGTATTCAAGTACAGAAATTGAACAATCAAATGTAAAATAACATGGTCATCATTGTATGTGAAAAATAATCATATCTTTGTTTTAATCTTTAATAAATAATCCAATCCGATGTGACTATTGCAAATGCACACATTGGGATATCGATGCTCAAACAAACAATATATTGTTCGGCCCTACTAGTCTAGCATGTAGCATTTGTCTGTATTATGTAATATCTTGCACCATAGACGTGTTAATCGACACTTTCTCGCAGAGTGTAGGCTGATAGACATCAACTGTTTCTTTTTTTTTTGTCTATTTTAGGTCTGTCTATTTTCATGATCATCTCTTCTATGTTTCTCTTAGAGTTTCTTCTATGTGCACTCTGCTGGTACTAATAATCTCTTTACTCGAACTAAACGTCGGTCACAGCCTCATATCCGCTGGCTGCTAACCCACATGCTCATTTCACTTCTACTTTCCATATGATTTTGAAACCTGGTTGGAAGGCTTGGAATTTCTGCATAGGTGGAATGCCTAACCAATGACGTCTGCATTATGTAAGCGAAAGAAGTCCAAGTGCACTCTTTTAGTTTACTTTTTGCATCACATGCAGGATATCAGTCACAAAATGAGCTTTAGTCCTTAGCAATGTTTAATTAGTTAGTAGATGGAGGTTAGTTCAATATATTAAAGTGTGTGTAAGAGAAGGGGTGTCTGTGTTTATTTAGTGTCATAAAGAGATTAGTGTGCTTTTCCTTGTAAGGGCATGGCTGATATTTGTTTTATTCATCATGTTAGCCTAACAGCTACTATGTATTTTTTTTATCCAAATTTGTGAATTTATGTTGCGTGAACAAGTGGAATTTAACTTCAGTAGTTAGCAAATGAAGGACTTTATCTATTCTGTGTGTTCAAGAGAACAAAATCATCACTTTCTGGGAAACAGACACAAAATGTAATAATAATAATAATAATAATAATAATAATAATAATTCCTTTTTATGTAGCATTTTTCTGGACACTCAAAGCGCTTTACACATTCAAAGCGCTTTACACATCTCCTCATCCACCAGCAGTGTGCAACATCCACCGGGATGACATGACGGCAGCCATATTGCGCCAGACCGCACACCACACACCAGCTGATTGGTGAAGAGTAGCCAATTGTGATAAGGGGATTGTTAGGATGCCACAATGGACAGAGGACAGTGGGCAAATTTGGCCAGGATGCCGGGGTTAAACCCCTACTCTTTTTCAAAGGACATCCTATCATTTTTAACGACCACAAAGAATCAGGACCTCGGTTTAATGTCTCATCCGAAAGACGGCGCTCACTGAGCAGTATAGAGTCCTTTTCACTATACTGGGGTGTTAGGACCCACACAGGTTGAGTACCCCCTGTCGGCCTCATTAACACTACTTCTGGCAGCAACCTTGGTTTCCCATGTAGTCTCCCATCCAGGTACTGACCGGGCGCAGCCCTGCATAGCTTCAGTGGGTGATCATGTGAGAGTTGCAGAGAGCTAGTTGCTTTTATTATATCAATAATAAAAACGAAAGCCAGAACCAGAAAAACCACTGTAGCTCGTTTTCTAGCGTGTTTATAATCAAAATATTGTTCTTTAACATTTTTTTATGGTTTCATTTTAGTCTTATTGCACAAAATATAGATTTTTCAAATATTGAACTTAAAACATAAATATTATGTGTCTAAAAATGAATATCAATATTTCTGAAAACATGGCACCTTTTTGCTTTTTATTGCTATAAATTATGCCATTTTTATTTTTAAATCTGCAAGAAAGCTTATCAGTAGTTTACAGACTAAAACACAAATATAGTTTTACCAAAACATAACAAAAAAAATTATAATGCTCATATATTTCATATCGATATTTAACTTTTTTATATATATAAAAATATATATCTATAATAATAATTTAATCAGTATTAAGCAGTTTTGAATCAGCTCATAGAAAATATTATGTTTTGAACTTTGAATTAAAACAAGCTCATAATCGCCTGCTGGATGACAATGAGGAGGGCAGAAAACTAGTCTAGTAATGTGGCCCTAACAGGCAAATAAAAAGCTCATTAAAGTCAATGCAATGTTTCTCGCCCAGCTCTAATCCTTGTTAACGCAGCGGTTAATGCCTCTGTGTCAGTGCGGGTGAGAGTGTTTATCCATAATCTAAATAAAACTCGATTTATGTCTCATGCTGTGACATTAGTTTGCCATAGAAGCCCATAAGCTCTTTAAAGGTTTCTGGAAAGACCTGTACACTTGTCCACTGCAAAACCAAAATACCCAACCTAAAATATCAAAACCGCAGGTCATTGCATAAAACACAGACAGGAGAAACACTATGGCTTTACACATCACTGACGTCATTGTGGCTGAGAAAACTAATCTAAAATATTGTGCTGATGATTTTTTTCTTTTCATTATGAGTGACCTCAAAAGCCATATTGTATTTCTAGAAGTAACAAGGTGTTGTTTTGTTGTCAAAAACCAGTGTTCACTCAAAAAAAAAAAAGTGGAAATTGTCTTGAGGCTTGAGTATTTCCTCTATTGAAAAAGCAGCCAGGGCTGAATGTGGTTGTGGGACGGGTGGTTGCTGGCATGCAGGAAGGATGTGAGTTTGTTGAAGAGCGCGAGTTCTGCGCTGAGAGAAAAGAAAGACTGCTTAATGTATCCCAGAGCAACAGCAGATTTTGGCAGATGCAGTTCTTTCAATGCAAGTCCACCCAGAATGACCGAGGCCAGGAGTTTGTTTCTGAATAAGTACAAGGTGCATTCAGCCATTTACTTACTGTTTTTTTTGCCCATTCTAAAAAGAAAAAATTATGTGGAGCATCACTTACAGATTACATTACTTGCCCACTATGGAACCGATCCTATTGTTGTTTTACTTTTTTTAATTGGTATTTTTATGGGTACTTTTTTTTTTACAGGGTATGTTTGATTGGCTGCTCAAATGTGAAAGTAAAAAGTGAGCATGCATTCAAAAACGCTTTCAGCACACCATAACCGTAATTGGTAATTATATACAATATTTACCCCTCCCATACAGTAATAGCCATTTTGTCACAAAGTTTATTTACTGGTGTAAAAATGTTTCGAAAGTAACATCTAGCACTTTTCTTTAACCTCACAAATGGGGGCTCGTCCGGGATTAAGCAGTATTTTATTGAATCAAAATGAAGCCAAATTGTGTTATGGAGCAATACTTCAATATAATATCAAATTATAAAAACTTAAAGCAAAACATAATAAACTAATAGCAGAAAAAAACAAAAAAATATTTAAAACAGTAAATATTTTGAACACCTTTAACAAAATGAAGGCATATTAATAAAGAATGCATTATTTTTTGCACTACTTATGGGATATTTATGCGTTTACAAACAAAAACATTGAGAACTGTTTTGTTTTTAAAATATTGATGTAACAAACGTTTATACTTAATGTAAAATAAATTTATGAAAGCAAATGAGAATGAAAGTAGTTTTTTAGTCAATATATGTATTATTTTGGCATCAACAATTTACAGAATCATTTCAGTATACATGTAAACATTCTTTTCTAACCACCCTCAACCCCAGTGCCACCCTCATTAGACAGAACACTTAAATGGACATAATTGTGAAACATTGAGCTGATGTGTAAAATAAGAGAAAATAAGCAAGTAATAAATAGACAATGATGACAAATAAAAGATTAAAGCAAAGAAGAGTCATATTATTATATTATATCAGCATTTTTAGTCAATGTAACGTCCAAATTATTCATGTTCAATAAATGTGCCCCAAATCTTTTTAAGATTAAACATTATTCTTTCAACAGGAACATAAAACGAAAGTTCTCTAAGCCATACAACATAACTTGGTGGTTCTGCTGATTTCCATTGTATAGCTATAACATATGTGGATAGCCATGTATAGCCATTTGAATTAAACGTAAATTCTTCCTTTGATGAGAATGACAAATTTAACCACCAATAAACCATTTTTCCCTCTTAGCAATGACAAAATGGCGAGCTTGATGTCATAACAATGTGTCAGTATACAATAATTTAATTTAAATATTGAGTCCCTTTTTAATATGAACATTTAGTGGTTTCTTTCCATTTTAAACAGACCGTCTGCCCATTTTAGGTCACGACCTGGCAGTTGAGAATTGCTGCTATAGATGGTGGTCGATAACTTCCTGTGTCTACCCACCTAGCATGCGCTCTACTCTCTGACACACTTAGTCGTGGCCTCTTAGGTCCTCGCAGCCATGGCGACAAACTGTTTTGACAACGTGTAGAGCAGGCCGTACGAGCTGGCTGAGGTTTCGTGGTTTTGACACACCGCCAGGTCTTTCTTGAGAATCCAGCTTGAACCCTTAAAGAGACAGGTTTTCAGCATATACCCTTATTAATTCCTGAAAAGATGGTGAGACATTCTTTGCGCGATTGAGAACTTTGCAATACTACCCAGTCTTTTCACTTCGCAGGCCAACATACTTGTTTTCTGCCGCCCCACCCGCATGCTCTAACACACACAGTCGCAACCGTGTCTGTCTCTTACACAAGCATGACAGTGAATTCCTGTGGTGCATAGACACAGTTGCTTCAGAATGCGTTGTTTTGTACTTTAAGTCTAGTCAGTAAGTGTTACTCAGGGCATGACCATGTTGTCATCTCTTGCGGTTGATGCCACTTTGATAGCATTTGTTTCCTCTTTGAATTATAGGATGGATCTTGTGATTTCTGTCCTGCAGTGACTTCTGTGGTTTTGTCACCTGCCTTCTGTTTCACTTCACCTGCTTCATACTTACTAGCAGGTCGGTGCGACTGTCTCGTGGCATCTCTCTCAGATCCTTTCATGAAGGAGGTGGTGAAATTTCCCTTTTAATAACCAGACACTGTTGTGAGTCACGATAGAGCTGGCTGAAACAGAAGTTGTGTGATTATTTAGGGTGTATAGATGTGTCAGAATTAAAAAGAAAACAATATCCTTTCAGTGTGTAATGTAGGACTGTGCAATATATCGTTTCAGCATCAATATTGCAATGTGCGCATCCGCAATAGTCACATCGCAAGACATGCAATTTTGAGTCTGAATTATAGTTGACCAGGAGCTACAGAATTGTATTCAATTACTGTATTTATATGCAATTTATACGATAAGAAGTCCAGATATCTACATTTCAAAGTGAAAGCAAGATTATTTTACTTACCCTACTGGCAGATAATTGTACATGTAATTGCAATATATATATATCGCAGAAAAACTAAATATTGCAATGTCGGATTTTTCCAATATCGTGCAGCCCTAATTATTGGTTATGCTGTGGTTGATTTTGCGGTTCGTGTAAAAGGAGCAGCTTGCTCAAAAATAAAAGTTCTGTAGATGTTTGCCGTTCTAAACTGGTATGATTTGCATTCCTCCGTAGACCACAAAATGAGATGCTATAGGCAGGGCATTTACACTGTTCATGTCCATGTTATGATTATCTGTCTGTCTGTGTGCTATGTATTTCAGGAAGTTAACTGTTTACTATTTATTTATTTATTGTTAAATGGTTTGTTCTTGTCCTTCATGTTGGTTTGTCAACAGCTTATCGATCATAAAATCCCTTGAAAGCAACATAATAAAATCAGTACATTCTTCCATATATTGTGCATTTCAGGAAAATTACAAGTACATTAAAAAAATCATGTTAATAATGTCATTGTTTCAAATATGTCAAGACACAACTTGTCTCATAGCTTTAGCTGACTTTAAATACAGGTATTTCAAATTCACACATGGGATTTCATAGTTTTCTAGTGCCAGGTTCAGAGTTTACATGCTTTATTTGTTTGAACTCTCACCTATAAACAGATTTTAGAGGATTATTGTACTTTAGAGGCCTCATTAAATGTGCGGTGTGGTGTAGTGGTTTAAAGTTCAGGGCTGGTTCGATTCTTGCAGGCGCGTGTCCCCAGGTGAAGCATTTTAACCATTTGATTGCTTCAGGGGGATTGACCCCCTGTAATAACTTCATGCTCTTCTGTGGTAATAATCGTGTGAAAGTTTTAGATCCCAGCGGTCATTACTCTGGTTGTCGTGTGCCATTAAATAAATACAAAGGCACATTTAGCTCTCGCAGCCCATATACCTGAGCTCTGCCTTCCATCTAAACAAGCGGGGCTTGTCTGGGAAAGATTTATTGTAGTCTTCTATGTCCAAATTCGTCTTGTGGGATTATCCGAGCACATTCCCCATGACCATGTACCATACAGCCTCATTCTGGAGCCAACGTTTCAAGTGCAATTTAGTCTGGTCCCACAAACAAAGTGAACTGCATAATTGAGAAACCTTCAATGCTTATACAGCTTTCATAAAATCCAGCTGACCCCGGTTTTTTCCTTTTGGATTTCAAAATGTTCTTAGACTTCATTTCAGCTGGCTGTGAATTTTCAAATCTGACCCAAATCAACTAAACTTGCTTTCATTACTTAACTGAACTCTTAAGCAAAGGTTACTCTTGTCTTTTGTTTATGTCTGCTGTTGAAAAGTTTGATCACTGGTCTTTCAGTCCAAATTCTCTTTAAGACAATATGGGCTGAGACAGATCCTTACCCATTTGTCTTTTGTGGACAACCAGCCTTTTTAGTGGACTTGAAAGAGTTAATGACATTATGCAGTATTCTGGAAATCACAGACAAACAATCAATCTCTCTTGCTATGGCTGACAGGTTTCATCTTCATTTGGAAAGGTATGTTTTTTTCAATGCTCTATTTTTTTTTATGTGATCAGACAACGATTTTTATCTGGAGAAACTTTAAAGAAAATATTTTTAAATGTGAGTCCTTCAAAAATGGTAGAATTTATATTAAAAGTAAATCGTATTTTATCTTATTATCGTATGTCTATATTATCTTTTGTGTTTTTATTGTTATAAACCTTTTTTATTATAGACAAGTGATATTTATGAAATGTTTTCTTTTTTTGTCATGACATAGCCAGAGAAGCTAATATGGCAATAAACTCAAATCTCTCTCTTTCATCTTCATCTGGACTAACTGTCAGAGGGTTTCGATCACTTTAGAATGGCATCATGTAAAGGCAATAAAGCTTGAAAGTCAGGAATATCAAATAGGGATCGCCAGATAATTAAGGAGATTATTACTAGGTGCCGATTAACCAACTCTCCAACTCTTAACTAACTCTTCTGTGTTCTTTTGGCATTTCTCCACAGTAGATCTAACCTCATTCTTGAACTAAAATTCATGGTGCAAAGTTAATGTGGTCAAGCCCACAATTAAACTGCACTGTTAGGCCCACATGGCAACAGATTTAGGTCAATCTGCCAAAGTTTAATATCGTTTCGGCCTTTCAAGCATTGTCAATGCCCTGAAGTGAACTTTTGGATAAAGAGTGACAGAATGCAAACATTTTTAAATACCCGCCCTGCATAGCTGTGTACTTTTTGGAAATGATGACATCAGAGTACCACGTGACCGCAAAATAAAATAACCTCGCAGTTATCAACCATTAACAACAACAATGGTGGGTTACAGAGCTGGGATTGTGCTGCATACGCTGCAAAGTTTTTTTTTAGCACCATTAGAAAGCCTAGTTATGCTAGCAATTAGATGACCACCGGAGATGCATTAACAGTTACATTACAGCTTGGTGAAACAACATTAACATTATTCTGACATTTTAAACCACCACAGTGTCCTGTTTATGTCTTTACTCAGCAAGTCAGAAGAAGGACTTTATGCACATGCTCACTGCATCACTTCCTTTAGTATATTGTGTGGCTCTCTCTGGGTTTGTTTGCAGCTCCACATACAGGTGTGGAATACGAATTACACCGTGTTAACCCAGTTTTCCCATTTCCATCTGGATGCACACATTTCTTGAAAATACATGTATGGTCGCAAAACTTTTAGAATCTCCAAAAGAAGAAAAAAAAGCCCACAATTGTCGCTAACTGGACTTTAAACTTAAAAAAATGTATAGCTTATATGACGTAGAATCCCACTGACTCCATTTTTCCTTTCAGACTTCAGAACGTCCTCAGACTTTACTTGATTTCTGCTGGCTGTGGATTTGTCCTCAACTGGCTTATTTTGAGTCCAAGCTTTTTGTTTTGTCGCTGAAGTCCAAAAATTAGGTCAAAGTTCTTCTCTGATTCGCCCAAATCCTTGCATGCAGCATTTCTACTTGTGCGATTTTTGGGTAGAAATGTGCTAAATGTGATGTGTTGATAACTTTCATTTGGGCGGTTCCACTCGGGAATATTCTTGAGAAAACGCAAACCTGCTTTGCCAACTCAGCTGTTATCTGTGAGCAGCAGAGTTCTATATTGGAATGCTGGAATCTGCACGAGTGAATTGGTGTTTTCTGAGAACAGTGCCTGTCTGTGCATGGACGTCTCTTTTTCTCCTTCACTCATCCAGTCACTTTTCACTTTCATTCTGAGATAGCAGAAAAGTAGGAGGGGTGGGAACGAAAACGAGGTTTAAATTTCCCAACAGGTCGGAGGCCTCAGAAATCAGTTTGATCCTGGCACGCTGATTCTGGCTCAGATTCGTTCCTTGGCTGCTTGTCTTGAGTTTTTCTTTTCTTTTCTTTTTTTTTTGTGAGTAAATTAAACTAATCCTGAGTCTGCACTCTTACCCTGGGGTGATGACATGTCAGCTTTAATCAATAGGGGCCAAGTGTAGAGTCGCCGGCAGAAGGCCAGAACTATGTATGAAGATCACCTGAAGTTGGTGCATTTCCTCTGAACTAGCAGAATTAATCTGTACAGGCTGTTTTTGCAGTGTACAGTGTTGTGAATAGGCTCTATTGTGGTGCTTGTACTTTGGAGAGGTGCCAGAAGGACTTTAGGTGTTATTTCACTTTTGTGTTTAATAGTTTTGGAAAACCCGGAGTTTTTTTCTTTCTTTTTAAACTGTACCAGAAAGTGGTTTCACCCAGCTGTTTTTTTCTAGATTGTAAGGAATTCAAGAAAAATGCCTTGAAAACCCTTGAAAAAGTATCAGGGGAATTATTATTATATCACACTGTTTGAAATGAATTTCTATATCTATGTGTATATGTGTGTGTATATGTATGTATATATACAGTGGTCAGCATATATGAGCGACTAGATTGTGAGGAATTCAAGAAAACTACACTGAAAACTCTTGAAAAAGTATCAGAGGAATTATTATTATCATATCACACTGAGTTTGAAAATAAATTTATACATGTATATTTATATATATATATATATATATATATGTATATATGCGTGTATATATGCGTGTATATGCATGTGTATATATACAATGGTCAGCATATATGAGTACACCCCTCACAAATCTCTCATTTAAATTGCTATTTTCTATAGGATGCTTTACAGTATTATATTTGTGGACATATATATATATATATATATATATATATATATATATATATATATATATTAGATTAGACTAGACTAGACAGTACTGATGCTAGATCTGGAGCTAATCTTACAAAATATTTAACAATAACTGTAAAATGAGTACTACACACATTTATATATTAGGAAAAAATATTAAATAAAATTTTTAAAAAGAGTAAAAATCAAGAGAGACAAAAAACATATACAATTTTGTATTTTGTCATTTTTTGCAATATTTTGCATGAATTTAAATGTATTATTTTTCTATTTCTAAAGATGTTCGGTGACTAAAATATTATTGTAGTAATTATATCCGTTTAATAAATGTTTTGTTCAAATGCACAAAATTATATTATATTCACTAATAAATGGAATTTTCAAATATTCATTTTCAGAATGGGCTGTACTCAATTATGCTGAGTATATATGTATAAATTTTAAAAGATATAAATAAATATAATACAGTATATTTCATTCATTCATTTTTCTTTGGCTTAGTCCCTTTATTAATCAGTGGTCGCCAGAGCGGAATGAACTGCCAACTTATACAGCATATGTTTTACCCAGCGGATGCCCTTCCATCTGCAACCCAGTACTGGGAAACACCCATACACACTCATTGACACACATACACTACGGCCAATTTAGTTTATTCAATTCACCTATACCACATGTCTTTGAACTCTGGGGGAAACCGGAGCACCCGGCAACCCACGGCAACACAGGGAGAACATGCAAACTCCACACAGAAATGTCAACTGACCCAGCCAGGACTCGAACCAGTGACCTTCTTGCTGTGAGGAGACAGTGCTAACCACTGAGCCACCATGTCACCCATATAGTATAGTTTTAAAAACAAAATTAAATAAAATGGTAAAAATAAATAAATAACATAATACTAAATTAACACTTGTCAGAAAATACAGATTCTGTATTAAAAATATATATATATCATTATTCACTTGATCCATACCATAATCATCAAAGTTATCTGCATCATTTGCAATCTAGGCAAGCCAGTGTTTGACTTTCTGTTGCTATTTGTTGTTGAAGCTTTTAAAGCTTGTAGCTTGGCTTCTTTGTGTAGGGAGCGGTTCAAGACTTATTCCAGACTTGTTTGATGACACCCAGGCTGCACGTACAAACCTTTAGTTAATCTCCCACAGTGGATCATTGTTTACGGCTCACCTGGAATCGCTCTCGAATAAACATGACACTCTTCATAAGGGGAAGGTGTGGTCGTGTACATAATTTATTTTAGCCATGTGCAGCACTCCATTCACTCACCTGTAGTGAGTCTGTAGTGTAGTTGTTTTATACGTGCAGGTTTGCACACTTGAGGGTTTTGTTTCTTAGTGTCTTTTATTTTTATTTAGTTTTTAGCTTTTAGATTTTTTTTGTTCATTCTAGTTGCAAAAGGAACCAAGAGAGTGGTGTAGGTCTTTTTAAAAAACAAAACGTATATAAAATTAATAAAAGCATAAAGCGTAAATTATAAATGTAATAATGTGGTTATAATAATAATAATAATAATAATACAATAATACAATTTTATTATTATAAATGATAATCTTGAAATAATCTTTAATAATAATCTTGAAAAATTCTAAATGTATTAATGTTATAATAATAATAATAATAATAATAATAATAATAATAATAATGTTATTTTTATAAATAATAATCTTAATTATTTTACCTGAGGTAAATATTATTCAGGAATACTTTTTGATATGCAAATTTATTACATTTTTATTTATTTATTTATTTTTTGGGGGAGTTGCAGAAGGAACCAAGAGAGTGGTGTAGGTCTATTTACAAAAAGCTAAAATATAAAAACATATATAAAATTAATAAAAAAAACAACAACAAAGCACAAATGATAAATGTAATAATGCGGTTATAGTAATAATAATAATATAATAATAATAATAATACAATTTTAATGTTATAAATGATAATCATGAAATAATCTTTAATACTAATCTTGAAATATTATAAATGTATTAATGTTATAATAATAGTAATAATAATAATAATAATAATAATAAAATGTTATTATTATACATAATAATCTTGATTATTTTACCAGAGGTAAATATTATTCATAAATACTTTTTGATACGCACAATTTTACATTATTTTAAAACATTTTTTATCACAATTAAAAAAATTACAATTCAATTACATATTTTATTTATTTATTTTTTATTAATTAATTAATTAATTTATATAATCATATTTTAAATGTTAATTATTTTTGCTTTTTTTGGTGGATGAAGCAACTTTAAGACTGATGCATTTCAGGTGTTGTAATTTCTTAATAAATAATATTATATAGTGGTATATAACAATATAGTTAAGCGAAACACAGTTAAAGTATTCATGTATTAAATCTTTGCTACAATAAGTGTATCACAATAAAATAGTAATAATAAAAACATTAATAACAATAACACAAACAATAACAACAATGCAAATACAATGCTTTAAAATGCAAATATATTATTATATCAATATTATGTACTGTTTAGTTTTTTTTTAAGATTTCCAGAATATTGTTATAAGTAATATTGTAATTAAGTAACTGTCTGAGCTCAAATACAGCATTCATCCTTAATCCCTTACCCTTTGACCTTTTCTCAAACAGAGGGCTTTTCCTGGTCAAGTCTTTGGTTTGAGCGTCAGCACAAGGGTTCATCACTAACTCGTTTATTCCATGTGAAGAGAAACAGCCATTTAAATGAACTGTGACTCCAATCCCATGATTCCTCTGTGCAATAAGAGCCTCTCAAATGGACACAACCCATTTCTGTGTTCAGTCTCGCAAAACACTAGCTGTTGAGCTGACTTTGTGTATGTGTGTGTGTGTGTGTGTGTGATGGCACTCATATCTAAAAAGATGAATTCCTGAGCCGTGTTTTCTGGAGTGCTATGTATTAGATTGTTCACTCCTGATTTGATTTGTGTGTGTGTTTTGGGATCGGTGTGTTGGGTTTTGGAGGACATCCCGCTCATTGTTTGTTTTATGGTGGGTCTGTTCGGGGTTTTGTTTAGCTGATGAAAGCTCAGGCAGGTGCTGTTCCTCCTCTTCTCGACTGTTGTGACATTCTCAACTCTCACTTGCACTGTTGCTGTACGATACTTCAAAGCGTGTGTGTTTGTGTGTGTGGGTTTCAATATTTTCAGCCTGCTTCATAGTTGTAAAGGAAATGTTTTATGTTGTTTTCGTTTTGTTTAATGTTTTGTTTAATGTTTTGTTTAACAAAATGGTTTTTCTTATTTCGTTGTTTTATGTACCTTGTTTTTATTGTATTTATTTATTGGTATTTAACTTTTTTGCTGATAAGTTTGCTTCAAATACCTTGAAATGTTTTGCTATGTTGTTTTATTTTTGTTTAATGTTTGTTTAACTGTTAATATTACATTTTGTTTTAGTTTCATATTTGTGCTGGTTATTTTATGTAATATATTAATATTTTTTGTTGTATTTTTTATTTTAACTTTTTTGCTGATATGTTTTTTTTTATGCGTCAATACTTTAATGTTTTATGTTTTATATTTGTTTGATTTGTGTTTAATATTTGTTTAAGAACTGTTAATAGTATTTTTTAGTTTTAGTTAGCTTTTATTTTAGATTTTTTCATTTTGATCTTATTGTATGTGATATATTGGTATTAAACTTTTTTTGCTGATATGTTTGTGTTTATGCTTCAGTACCTTGGATGTTTTATTTGATATATTGTGTTATTTCTAATGTTGTTTTTGTTTAACCCTTCCGGCTATATTTTTTATACTATTGTTCTTTTTATTTATTATTATTTTTTTTTATATGTGTATATTTTATGTAATATTTTGTGTTTTTTTATTTTGTGTCGTTTCATTGTAAATGCAGAGCTTTTCCCTCCAGAATAATGCTATGTTGATAGTTTTAATTAGTTTTTTGTCATTTTGCAATATATGTGCTTTATTTTATGTAATATATTGTGTTTTATATTATTGTATTTTAATTTTGTATTTTTATTTAACATTTTTGTTTAATTTACAATAGTGTTTTTTTTCTAATGTAATTTTCCTTTATCCCTTCAAGCTATTGAAGCGTTCAGCCTCCATCATACATTTTTAAATACTTTTTTAACTTTATTTTTTAAAAACTTTTTGTGGTCATTGTTTTATTTTTCTTCATTATACTTATACTTTAATTATGAGATTTCAATTTATATAATCTAATTATTAATACAACATTCTAGTTTGTGTCAAAGCAGATTTACATTAGAAAGAAAAGATTAAAAAGCCATAACATTTCAGATTGTGGAACACGTTTTTGTTTGTTGAAATGTTTTGTTTGTATGCTTTGTCCTTTTTCATTTTCTGTCACACAAAAAAACACCAGAGGCATTAAGAAAACTGATTTTATGTCGTTTGAATAGACTAATTAGCCATACCCCCCCTACACCTCCAAAAAAAAAAAAAGAGATATATCTACACTACTTCAAACTTACAAAGTGTATAAAGTACTTGTTTTTAGGTCAGGAAGTACTTACTATCGATGTATTATGTCGTGTTATGTTTTTGCCCAGAGGCTATGGTTAATCTTATCATATGTGCATTGAGCTAAAGTAATTTTTTGTCCAGTCAGGTTTGCACAGAGCTGCTATCGGTCAATCCATTAATTTCTCCTTTGTTTCTCTTTGTGTGTGCGAAGGAGGTAGTGAAGGTCAAGGCCGGATTCACCAGCGTTTCCCAGAGAAGGACTGGGAAGATAACCCCTTTCCACAAGGCCTTGAGCTGGTAAGAGCATCACAAACAAACACTGTGCATATTCTATCCCAGAAATCGCAGATCTGTCCACAATATTTTACACAGCTGGTTGTTTTAAGGTACTGCAGATATTTTACCAGTTGACTGATTATATTAAGAATTGCAGCTTATTTTTTTGTATTGCAAATTTCCTGATATACTGTGTTAAAATATTGCAAACAAGGCATTATTTCATTAAATATGTGGTCATTTGCATACATTTCTAGCGCAAAAAAATCTGAAAACTGGAATAAAAAAATATAGATATATTTCTTGTTTTATTTTTTGACATTTTAGATTCATATTTTTGTACTGAGGGAATTTTCAGAGTGAGAAAAACTCTTTATTAATCTACAACAACCTGATTTTAAAATGTATGTTTTTAGGCTAATTATGCATGAACAAATCCCTGTATAAACCTTCAGAATATGAATAAACCTTTTGTGAAAATGGATTTTAAAATGCACAAGTTGATAAAATGCAACAAAAGAAGCACTTAAAAATGTACTTCACACAACACTGAAAATAAAAAAAAGTTGTTAGGTAAATTATGTATGAACATCTCCCTGTATAAATCTTCAGAATACAGTTCTGTATACAGTAACAAAAAAATGACTTTTAAATGATCAAAATGATAAAATGCAATAAAAGAAGCACTTAAAAATGTACTTCACGTAACACTGAAAATAAAATAAAATTATCAGGGATACTGATGTATGAACAAATCCCTCTTTAAATCCTTCATAATAGTTTTATATACAGCTTTTAAAAAATGGACTTTAAAATGCACAAAGTGATAATATGCAATAAAAGAAGGGCTTAAAATTGTACTTCACATGAAAATAAAAACAATTATAATTCAAATTATGTATGAATAAATTCCTCTTTATAAATCTTCAGAATCCAGATATGAATGAAACTTTTATGTATTAACTTTGAATGAAAAAAAGGGACTTTAAAATGGGAAAAATTGATAAAATGCAGCAAAAGTAGCGCTTAAAAATGTACTTCACATTATACTGGAAAATAACCCCAAACTTAAAATGACCCATACACTTAATTAACAAATCTCAAAAATAAATGGATATTTTTTTAAATGTTCTCTTCAGTTCTGTCAGCCCAGTGGATGGCAGTTGGTTCCTGAGAGAAAACCTTCATCTTTCTTCGTGGCCGTTCTCACAGACATCAACTCTGAGCGGCATTACTGCGCCTGCTTCACCTTCTGGGAGTCCGTGGAGAACCCGCAGGTTTGTGTGGAGCACGTGCAGATGAGCAGGAGGAATGTGAGACAGAAAGGAAGACGGGTGTTATATAACAGGGGCTGATGGGTGGGGTGATGTTCTGCTGTGTGAACATGGATTACAGTGCTTTAGAAGGCACTTTTCTTTTTCTTTTTAGATTGGACATAATTCCAGGTGTAGTTTGAGGGTGTTTTATTGATTGTGTGTGTGTGTTCAGCTGCAGAAAGGAGAGCCCAGTGAGGTGGATGAAGATGACAGTCCAGACATGCTCCAGCCCGCTCAGCTCTACGCTCCTAGAAGCCTCGTCCTCGTATCCCGATTGGACCACACAGAGGTCTTTAGGGTATGACAAACACAAGCATTCACACAAACGTCACACGCAACAGGTGCACAACGTCACACGCAACAGACATTAAAAGTCGCACAAAACATTCACGCACAGTCAGACACAACATTCATGCACACTCAGACACAACATTCAAGCACAGTCGCACACAACATTCACACACAACATTCATGCACAGTCACAGACAACATTCACGCACAACATTCACACACAACAGTCACACAACATTCACGCACAGTCACAGAACAGTCACACACAACAGGCGCAACAGTCACGTGCACAACAGTCGCCTGCGCAATGGTCACGCGCGCAACATTCACGCACAACATTCACGCAGTCACACACAACAGTCACAGAGTCACGCATGCAACGGTCACGCGCAACAGACACGCACAACGGTCACACGCGCAACAGACACACGCACAACAGACATGTACAACAGATGCACAGTCACGCGCCCCAGACACGCACAGTCACGCGCCCCAGTCATGCACACCAGACATGCATGGTCGCGCACAACGGATGCACACAACGGTCACCCACAACAGTCGCATAAAGGTCACACACGGCAGTAACACACAACAGTCACACAGCGGTCACGCACAACAATTGCACAACGGTCACACGCACAACAGACACACACACATGACAAGTTGTTCATGACAAATTTTGAAATGTTTCGGGGAATTTAAAAATGTGGGTTTTTAGTGGAGGGGGTATTTGCTGATTTTTACTAACCCTCATTTAAAGCAATATATTTTTTAAAGACTGGAGTAAAATATATATTTTTCACATGAATTCTATTCATTTTTTTTCTGAAGTGTCTGAAAAAAAATGTATCACCAAGTTTTAACAATTGAAGATATGTATAATGACCAATTAAATTAAAACAATTACCTCATCAGTTGTTTTTCTGTACAAAACATTACAAATATTTCATTTCTTTAATTAGCTGTAATCATCTTTTATCACAGGTAGCATGTTTCTGTCACAATTGAACATAATATTAGTATGATAAACCACGAGCTAGATTGGTTCAATGGGTTGCTAGCTTGTTTCTGGCATTATTTTTTGTATTTTTTTGCATGTTTTTTAGTAGTATTTAACAGCTAATATTTTAATAAGTTAATAAAGCAGCTTAAATGAGTCTATATGATAAAATAATCAACTTATTGCAACAAATCTGTTTTTATTTTCCAAGCCAGACCCTTATATCTGGATTATTCTTGCAAGTTTAAGAAACCTGTGTCATTCCGCTAGAAAATAAGACATTGTTGACGATCACAATCCACAGAATTTGCAATGATAAACAGCAAAACATATTTTACATGTGTTTGCATAAATGCTTAAACACACACAATTGTGACATCACACACAGATGACATCACATGAAGGTTCTGACCTGACCTGTGATGTATCCGGGATCCCGTTTTCTTCCATTAATAATTGTTTATGCCAATTCAAACTATAAAAAAAACCTGCTAAAAACCTTTTCAATGATTATCAATAGAGTTATGAAACTTTTACATTTCCCTGTATTTATTGCATACATTTATATTTTGCATCTGCAGAATTGTTTGAGTCTCATCTACACTGTTCATGTTGATGGCCTCACTGTTCCCATGGAAACAGTGATCGGAAACCTTCTCACCTGCGTCATTCCTATAGCTGGCGGCTCTCAGGTGAGAAATGTGCTGAGTTTGCCATGTTTTAATGCAAAACCCCTGTCAGTATATTGTGTTTTCTTTTTTTCCTTGCCTCCGAACAAATTAATCCAAGATTGAATACACATGTAAATTATACTTTAGCCCAGTGCATCATGGGTAGTGTGGCAGATCTGTACTGTTATGAGATTTTATCCTTCTCAGAATCATGGACTGGTGTTATTTGCATTAGTGCACTTGATAAATTTAACATTGGATGTAAGGTTAAAACTAGTTTGTTGATATTTCTTAATTAATGATGATTTAAATATTCAAATCCTTTCTGGTGTTTTAATTCTGTCATCAATCACATTACATGACACAACATTACAAACCTTGCAAGACTTTTTTCCCCTCTAAACAAAACAAAACATCTTGGTTGATTTGATTCTTTTAGGTTTTCTGTTTTCATTTTAATTTTCGTTTAAGGTTAAGTAATTGTGCTGCTTTTTTGTCATTTCTAAATTTTGATAAGTCATTTCCCATGTAGTAAAGAGTGTCCAGTTTCTATTTTCTATTCTACAAAAGCAAGCCATACGGGTTTAAGATCACATGAGAGTCAAAAATGAAAGTTCATCATTCATTCAACCATCACTTAAACCTCTTAACTGTCACCATCCACAAATGGGACATTTTTCAGTCCTTTTTTTTTTTTTTTTTGCCTAAACCTGAACTTATTTTGACCAACTATATATTTTATATGCATATAGTGTGAACTCAAAATGTGGGGTGACAGTAAAAAGGTTTAATAAGATCTGCTTTTCCATAACATCCTTAAGTTCAAGAGGTGTTTTTTTTGGGGGGGATTAAAATCTTCCCCTGAAGTGTAAACCTGACTCCCTTGTGTTCCAGATAAATGATCCCCCTCTTTGTAGTTTATCTGACTGGCTTCTGGGTTGTTTCCAGGTAACATTTAACTTTGAGCAGCTTCAACCAATCAACCCATTTGTGATTCTGCCTGACAATCAAACATCACTTGTGCATTTCTCAGTCATTTTTCGAAATCACCGCCGTTCCTGAGAATCAATGACCATGCTGTATTTCTTTTCTGATTCTTTGGCTGTGATCAGTTTCAACTTCACCTTTTTGTTGTTGACGGTTTCTCTCATCTGCTTATCAGGGGTGTACCAGTACACAAAATTCACAACATCCTGATTTTTATTCAAAGTCAAAGTTTGGGTGAATTTCTGTACAGTTAGGGAGAAGTGAAAAACTTGGTGTTTTTTTGTTGTTGTTATTGTTAATTAATGAGCATCAGCAGATTTAAAAAATTTAAATTTAATCTATTAAATGGCTTATTGGTTTAAATAAATTAAAATTAATTAGAAAAAGAAATAAAATAGAAAAAGAGTCTGTAATAAATCTAATAATAATAATAATTCTCAAATAAATTAACCTAAATATAAATGTTTAAGTGAAAGTGCTTTTCTTTAAAATATTTAAATTGTATTCAAATTAGGGATAAGCGATATAAGCAATAATTGTAAAAAATAAATTAATAAAAAAACAATTATAATAAGTAAAAAATAACTCATCTGTTAATGTTAGTCCAATATCTGTCAAGAGAAAAAAAATGCAGATGTTTATGGGAAAGTGAGTTCTTTAAATAATATTAAATGTATTCAAATTAGGTATAAGTGATATAGGCTAGAATAAAAAAAAAATATATATATATTATAAATATTTTTTAAGTAAAAATAAATCTTCTGTTAATATTAGTCAAATATCTGTCAAGAGAAAAAAATGCAAATGTTTAAGAGAAAGGGAGTTCTTTAAATAATATAAATATATTCAGATTAGGGAAAAGTGATATGGGCAGTAATTAAAAAATAAATTAATAAAACAAAAATTGAATAAGCAAAAATAAATCATCTGTTAATATTAGTCCAATATCTGTCAAGAGAAAAGAAATGCACCCGCTACATTTTAGTAAACGGAGGAAGAAAAAACAATCTGAAAAGAAAAGCAGCTTAAAAAAATGAAAGTACAAAACTATAGTACACTCCGAATATATCCTTTGTGTTCATATGGGAAGTCGGATTGAACTGTGTATGTTCTGCATGTAAAAAAAAAAAAGGATTGTGTTTGGTACACTAAAGTCCTGTCGCGAAACGGTTGGGTGCGAATACATGTACCGTTACACCCCTACTGCTTATGGTTGTTTATTTTGTAGGATGGCACTCTGATAAACACTTAAGCAGCTACACACACACACACACACACACACACACACACACACACACACACACACACAATCACACACACAATCACACACACAGAGGCTTATGGGGCCGGTGTTTGTGTCCTGGGCCGGTTGGTTGGTGTGGATTCAACATATGGACGGTGGCAGATGGTGGCTAAGCACACGGCTAGCATATGAATGGCAGTCTTAGAAACATGCTAAACAACGTACTACAGCATCAGTGCGCTGTCTGTTTGCTGATGTCTTTGCTAGATTACAGGGTTTTTGCTATAATGTATATAATTGTTAGTACATTTTATTTATTAAACATCTAACTCATGATTTGTTTGCAACAGTTGGTTTCTTTCTTTCTTTCTTTCTTTCTTTCTTTCTTTCTTTCTTTCTTTCTTTCTTTCTTTCTTTCTTTCTT
>CAIGQV010019029.1:11010371-11037080 GCA_903798115.1 Danio jaintianensis | reverse complement strand
ATGCATACATGCAGCTCCCCTGACACAATATGTAACATTTATTTATTATTTTAATTTATTTTTAGCATTCGATTTGGTGACTCAGGTGTGTGTTCATCATAAATCTGTGTATGTGTCTATAAAGGATGATTTATTATTATTTCTTTTACTGAAGCACTGCTGAGAATTCATTATTTAACACTTCCTGAAGGGCACGTTTTATCTCTCCAGCTCCACAATGCCAAATAAAACACACCTGTTTATTTTCCCCAATAGCCCTTATCGATACGACCATACCAGAAGACATTGATGTAATACCTAATCCGTTATGCAAGTCAAGAGTTTCCCATTCCTCACTTTGTTTCAGTAAGGCTTTTACCTGTTAAGGCTAGACACTTTTTGGGTTGCTTTTTTTCAGCATAATGTAAAGAAAATATCCAAGATACACTTTTAAGCGACATATGTCTATATGTCTCGATTTAAATTGCAATGCATATATTCTTAAAAGCCATTTTCTCAAGTTTTTTTTCTCCTCCATTAAAAAGAAATCAACAAATCTCCACTTAAGCAGCACTTAAATTCAGCAAAGTGCACAGTTTTGTTCATATCTCTCCATATCTCATATATTTGAAGTTTTTTTTTTTTTTTTTTTTTTTACTGAGGGATGTGTTTATACATAGTTTCACTGATAATATAGGATTTTAGTCTACAAACGTACCTCATTTGCATATTTAAATCAAATATTTTTGATAACTTGTATCACAAAAAAGTTTAATCAATTGATTACATTATCAGTTATTTATTCACCTGCGGTGTCTTGCTTGAATTCAGCAGTCGTGTTTCCATATACCTGTGACCTTTGCCCTCAGAGCTGCGTTTTATCATCACGACTGTGTGTTTTGTCATGTATTTCTTTTGTTTGCTTTTTTGCTCCTTCTCTTTTTTTTGGTATTGTAATGTGTCAGAATTTTTGTGTGTCTAATGGGTTTGTGTTTTGTGTTGCTGTGCTGTGTTAATCTAGCTGGGCCAGGAGGACAGAGAGGAGAGCTCGGTACGCCATGTTTGATTTCGTTCAGCTCCTTCTCTCACTGTCAATCCTGCTTCCTCTCCTTTATGTTCTGCTTCATCAATTAGAAAACACAAAAAATCATCAGCGGAATCAATGACATCACTGAAATTAGAATCAAAATAGATTTAGAATGTGACTAACTGCTGTTTTAGACACTGTAATGATGTTTAATTGCTGATTTGGTGCACACTTACAATAAAAAAAATAAGGCTTTTGAAGGCCTTGTAATACTAACATGCACAGTTATTAGCAGGGATTCTATTTAGTTTTTTCTATTTTTCTTTTATCTAATAATTATTAATAATATAATATTTATTAATATAATAATATTAAAATTAATATTTTTTTATAATATGCTAAAATAAAATATAAATAAGTATTTGTGTGTACATATACAAATAGCGGTACACAAAATTGACAAGATCTTTATTTTTTAAAGTCACAGTTCGGTTCTGTACAGTTAGGGCGAAGTGAAAAACAAAGTAGCTTGAGGATTTTTATTATTATTGTTAAACATCAGCAGATAAAAAAAAAACCTATAAAATGCCTTATTGGTTTAAATAAACAAAAATGTATTGTACAGAAATAAAATACAAAAAGGTTCGCTAATAAATATAATAATAGATCTCAAATAATTGAACCTAAATGTAAATGTTTAAGTGAAAGTGAATACTTTAAATGATATAAAATATATTAAAATGTATCTATTCTAACATAAAATATGAATAAGTTTATATATATATATATGGTATGGTGTGTGTATCTATATGTATGTTTGTATGTGTGTGTATGTTTATATGTGTATATTTATACTTTATATATGTATATATGTATGTATATGTAGTGCGTGTGTATATATCTGGATGGATGGATGGATAGATAGATAGATGGCTAGATAGAATATGGAAATCTAGATTTTTTTTTTTTACTGTTTAAAACATAACTTTTTCATAACTTAGTATTCATGCTAGTATTCATATTTGTCTATCAACTAATGCCTTCTAAAAAAATGAAAACTACTATTATACAATTATTAATGAAACTTTACTTACAATTAGAATTTATATTTTTAGTATACAAAAAAAACTTAATATTTTAAACAAAACGTGTTTTTATGTATTATTTTGTCTGACTCATTGACATGCCAAAAAGACAAAAACTAAATAAATAAAATAAAGGCACTGCATGGCATTGCTATTGTCATTTAAATTTCCCATATTTGAATGGGAATTTCAAGTGCACAATGAGTGCGTTTATCTCAAATAATCACTTTTATTGGCATGCATGACTGCTGCTCACGCTTCTGTGCAGGTCCATGTGCTTACTGCAGGCGTTTTATGAGGGTTTATAAACATGCATGTGCTCTAATGCGAGGCTGTCAAACGCTTGTGTGCTGTGGCTGTTTGAAGTGATGACATCATCCACGCGCTGTCATTTTTACAGCCACCTTTAACTTCCTGTCCTGACGTGTCATTTACTCTAAAAGAATTGCTTCTTGACCTCTTCCTGAATTAACTTGTGTGTGTTCAAGTCCTAAAATGGACATGAATGTCTGTGTTTGGTTACGTGGACGACTCTGGACTAATCATGATTGTATAATGTGACAATTTGCTTTTCTTGATTGACCTTGATTGTCTTATTGAATGCTTAATGGTATTATTTCTGACTCATTTTTGAAGATGAGATGTTTGTGTTAACATTTTTTTTTATGTACTGAGGGGTGTGCTATATTTACAAAAAATGGTTAGGGATTTTTATGAAAAACGATAATTAATTAATGTGGCTAAGCAATAATATTGATGATACCTTTGCTGCTTTAGATAAAAAAGGATGAATAAATGACAATGATAAATAAATGACACTAAAACTGCCAGTAGGTGTTGAAAAGTTCCAGTCTTAATGAGTGATTCATTGATTAGTTCATTCAAATGATTCATTCTAAAAGGCTGGTTCATTTAGAAACGGGTGCATTTTAGAAATTTAGATTGAGTTATTTTAGAAACAAAAGTTGTTAGAAACAAACTTTGTTTAGAAAGTAAGTTTTTATGAATAAATCAGGTCATTAATTCATTTGGTTTGTTCAAAACACATTGATTCAGAAATCAAACGCTCCATAACTTTTATTATAGGTTATTCTAGCTGCGTTTAACACTCTTCATCACTCAGGGATTGTTTTGCCCTCTCACAATTTTTTCTTTTTCTTTTTCTTTCTTTTTTTTTTTTTAGCAATACTCAATGTCAACTTTCACATCGTTAAAAAAAATAACAATTATAATATTGAGTAACCCTTTATTTTGTCACAATTCACGGTATTAACAAATCATTAACTAACAATCTTCTGTAGAATCTACAATAACTTACTGGCAGCAGTTCTGCAGTAACTTACTGTAAATCAATTACAGCAAAATACTGTATTTACATTTGCATCATTTATCATGCTGTGTGTGTATTTTCAGTATTGTATATTTTTACTGTGAAATATACAGTAACTTTTAAATACAGTAACATACTGCATAACTGTCCTACACTAAATTACAGTTCGTGTTATTTATAAAAACCATTAACAGTGTAGCTTAATAAGCTACTAATTAGTTGTTTATTAATAGTTATTAAGGTCGAAGTTGGGTTTAGGTTTTGGGTAGGATGCATTCTAAGATCATACTTTTATAACTACTAATGAACAGTTAATATCTTAATAATGTGCATGTAATAAGCCAGTAGATAATAGCATGAATTGTGACTAAAACTAAAGTGTTACCTAATATTGTCATAGACAATAAATATTGCACAACTCAAAATTTATATTGCAAATCATTGTATTATTCAACTTAATATACATATATATGATTCTTTCTGATGTTCCTAACAGCAATTTTTCAAACCTTTTCATCTATAACTTTCACAAAAATCCCTTTATACAAAGCAGACTTATGCACAGCAGGAAATCAATGTTAAAATGTTCTTTTTCTATCTTTTTGGTGTCGTTTTATAAATGGTGAATGGCTTCGTTTTTTTCCCTCCTCCCTAATAACCTCTTTTCTTCAGCTCACCTCACGACCAGCCTGCCACACACCTTAATCTTTCTCATAATGCCCTGGTGGAGGTATAAGATTACTTTATTTGCATTTTAAAAGAGAGCTCATTTTCTTGTATCATCTCCCTCTTCTTTCAGAGGACCATAACACTTGGCGCGGGCGACAGGCAGGTCATCCAGACGCCCATCAACGACTCTCTGCCTGTGAGCGGCTGCAGTGTGGCTCAGCTTTTCAGACAGCTCGGTAAGCCAATCAGCAGCCGGCTTACGTACTAAACAGCAAAATCAGCCTCATTAAAACAGCAACAGTTGGTGTCAAGTGTCAGATGTGGACGCTGTAATCTCCACCTTGTGTTGTTAAATAAATAGCAGAGCAAGTGAGGCTGGTATTTTTAGCCTCTCTCTCTCTCTTTTTTCCTCTCTTTGCAGGAATCGTGAATGTTCTCTGTCTGTTTTGTGCTGCTTTGACTGAGCACAAGATCCTTTTCCTCTCCAGCAGTTACCAGCGGCTGACGGACGCCTGCAGGGCTCTGTTGGCCATCATGTTTCCACTCAAGTACAGGTAAAGTGGGGTCATGTTGAGGAACCTTGATTGAATTTATTTTATTAGGATTAACCCCTTGAGACATACCATCTCATTTCACAGTGTATCATGATCACATAATAATAACACAAAAAAAATCAAACTGAAACACAAATTACATAACATCAATGAAACAGCAACAAAACACAAACTCCTTATGCTTTTCTGTCTCCACTATACTATCTTATATGAAAAATTCAATAAAAATACGTAAAGATAACACAAAATATACTGCAAAAAATGCATTCATACACATCACCCATGCAGGTGTTTTTCTGCCATAGTTGTTTTTTACACATATATACAAAACTAATATAAGTGTATTATTAATATTATGATAGTAATTATTATTTGGATTATTATTTGTATCATTAAAAAATGTTTTTTTCAAAAATGTAGAAATGTTGCAGGTCAAAATCGTCAGTATATAATAAAAGAATATAAAAAAAGCATAAATACAGATATAAAACATTTTTAAAAAGCTTATACTAAATATAGCATTTAAAAATGTGTTTAGTTGGCAAAATATCTTTTTGAAATGTTCTTACATTTAATTTCTGGTTTTCGTAACATGACAAAAATTTGCATAAATTTACATTATTATAACATAGCAGCAATATACAGTCGTGGCCAAAGGTTTTGAGAATTACATAAATATTGGAAATTGGAAAAGTTGCTGCTTAAGTTTTTATAATAGCAATTTGCATATACTCCAGAATGTTATGAAGAGTGATCAGATGAATTGCATAGTCCTTCTTTGCCATGAAAATGAACTTAATCCTGAAAAAAACTTTCCACTGCATTTTATTGCTGTCATTAAAGGACCTGCTGAGATCATTTCAGTAATCGTCTTGCTAACTCAGGTGAGAATGTTGACGAGCACTAGGCTGGAGATCATTATGTCAGGCTGATTGGGTTAGAATGGCAGACTTCACATGTTAAAAGGAGGGTGATGCTTGAAATAATTGTTCTGCCGTTGTTAACCATGGTGACCTGCAAAGAAACGCGTGCAGCCATCATTGCGTTGCATAAAAATGGCTTCACAGGCAAGGATATTGTGGCTACTAAGATTGCACCTAAATCAACAATTTATCATCAAGGCGAAGACTTTTGGAAGATGGCCTGGTGTCAAGAAGGGCAGCAAAGAAGCCACTTCTCTCCAAAAAAAACATCAGGGACAGATTGATCTTCTGCAAAAAGTATGGCAAATGGACTGCTGAGGACTGGGGCAAAGTCATATTCTCAGATGAAGCCCCTTTCCGATTGTTTGGGGCTTCTGGAAAAAGGCTTGTCCGGAGAAGAAAAGGTGACCGCTACCATCAGTCCTGTGTCATTCCAACAGTAAAGCATCCTGAGACCATTCATGTGTGGGGTTGCTTCTCATCCAAGGGAGTGGGCTCACTCACAATTTTGCCCAAAAACACAGCCATGAATAAAGAATGGTACTAAAACACCCTCCAACAGCAACTTCTTCCAACAATCCAACAACAGTTTGGTGAAGAACAATGCATTTTCCAGCACGATGGAGCACCGTGCCATAAGGCAAAAGTGATCTCTAAGTGGCTCGGGGACCAAAACGTTGAAATTTTGTGTCCATAGCCTGGAAACTCCCCAGATCATAATCCCATTGAGAACTTGTGGTCAATCCTCAAGAGGCGGGTGGACAAACAAAAACCCACTAAATCTGACAAACTCCAAGAAGTGATTATGAAAGAATGGGTTGCTATCAGTCAGGATTTGGCCCAGAAGTTGATTGAGAGCATGCCCAGTTGAATTGCAGAGGTCCTGAAAAAGAAGGGCCAACACTGCAAATACTGACTCTTTGCATAAATGTCATGTAATTGTCGATAAAAGCCTTTGAAACGTATGAAGTGCTTGTAATTATATTTCAGTACATCACAGAAACAACTGAAACAAAGATCTAAAAGCAGTTTAGCAGCAAACTTTTGTGAAAACTAATATTTGTGTCATTCTCAAAACTTTTGGCCACAACTGTAGTATATCAATTTGTATTATTTTTATTAATAATAATGAAAGCAAGGGTGGCACGGTGGCTCAGTGGTTAGCACCTCACAGCAAGAAGGTCGCTGGTTCGAGTCCTGGCTGGGCCAGTTGGTATTTCTGTGTTGAGTTTGCATGTTCTCCCCATGTTGGCATGGGTTTCCTCCAGGTGCTTTGGTTTCCCCCACAGTAGGTTGTGGCTGGAAGGGCATCCGCTGTGTAAAACATATGCTGGAATAGTTGGCAGTTCATTCCGCTATGGCCACCTCTGATAAATAAGGGAGTAAGTTGAAGGAAAATGAATAAATAATGAAAGCAATCTAATTTTGTTTAATAGAAATACCAAATGCATTTCCCAGTGATTGGTTGCAGCTGGAAGGGCATCCGCTGTGTAAAACATATGCTGGATAAGTTGGCGGTTCATTCCGCTGTGGCAACTCCTGATGAATAAAGGGACTAAGCTGAAAAGAAAATGAATGAATGAATGAAATACCAAATGCATATATAATATGTAATAAATCTTTAAAATATACTAACTGAATATTGCTTTAGAAAAAATGAAAGCATTGCAATAAGAAATAAAGTAAAAAATAAAAATAGACCAGTTCAAATTGGGACAGGACTTAAAACAGCCCCTTTATTTGTTTCATCTGTTTTAAATTTTTTTTTTTGGAATGTTCATCTAGGTGTTGTTCTCATTTCTCTCTTGTCATCATTGTCTTTATTTCTCCTTTTCTCCAGTTTTACATACGTTCCCATTTTACCGGGGAAGCTGCTGGAGGTGCTCAGCAGTCCGACACCTTTCATCATCGGAGTCAACTCACACTTCCGCTCAGAGACTCAGGAGCTGGTAAGAGCATTTTCTCAATACTGCAACACACAACAGAACACTTACAGTTTTTAGATAAGGTTTAATCACGTCTAACATACAGTGGTGTGCAGCATATGAAGTCATGCGTAATGATACAGAATGATTTATAAGTCTGATTTGTTTATGTCAGTAAAAATGTTTTGCTCATATTTTTTTCTATACTGCTTTGTTGCATTTTTTTAAATCTAGATTTAGCATTAGATCTAGCTTTTATTTTAGTTTACCATATATTTGTTTCAAATGTCACGCAAAAACTTGCATTCAACAAATTTTGCTTTCGCTTTTTGATTGTACGCTTATAAAATCCCTTCAATGGGAAATTGCCTTAGAAAGCTTTCTGAGCTTATCTTGTTGAACAAATATGTGCTGTAACAATAGGATTTCACTCCAACAATTACACCTGTTTGACTGTGATTATCTTGGGTTGCTTATTTACAGGGCATGTTGGACAATCCTGAACATGTTTACATTTGGTCACCTGTATATGCAGTTCAGTATAAATGAGAGATGAAGCGATACATGATACCTGTGAATGAAACTTGATCTGAGAGATCTTTGTTTGGACCTGAACGCTTTTACAGATGGGAATGTAAAACAAAAGACAGTTGCAAAGGACTTTGGGTCTTTTTTTTGTTAGAAATGTGTCTGGTCTCATGTATGTTTGCAATAATTAATAAGAATGAAAAAAATAAAAATAAATGAATGAATGAATGAATGAATGAATGAATAAAAAGTTTATTCTGACCTTATTATTTTACAATTATGAGTTTTTGTTTTGCAATTGGAAATACGTATTTCATAAATCAAAAAAAGGAGAATATTTACAATAAACAACATAAGACATTAGGTTGCAATTCAGATTTTTTTTTGTTCAAGTTTACATGGTGTCCGTGGGGTCCTAAAAAGGCTTAAATTCACTGAAATATTGTCTTGTAGGTCTTCTTTTCTTAATCATTTTAAACAGGTTTTGCAATCAGACCAACACTCATCCAATCACCAACAATACATCTCAATAAAACCTTTAACAAACGTAAAATGTTTTAACTCAATTTTTTTAAGTATTTGTATGCAACCAGAGTTTGCTTGTTTTGAAACATTATTTAAAATATGTGGCTAAGAAATAACAAATATTAGAATTGCTTTTTGGAGGGACCATTAAAAATCTTTTTAAATGGCCAAAAAATTTAAAATATGTGCTAAGAAATAACAAAATTAGATAAAAAAAAAAAAAAACTAAATCCTTGGTGTTTAACCCTGTGTCTGAAATTTTATTCATAATAGTCTTGAAAAGGTCTTAAAAACCTGCAAAAAAACTGAAACCTGCAAAAACCCTGAGTTTACGTCTTTGTCATTTATTCCGACTTTTTTCCTCACAGTTTTGATTGTGTTGCAGGATTTTAAAATGTAAACTCAGGATTGTGTAAAATCAGATTTAAATGATGTAAATTCTGAGTTTCAAGATCATTAATTTGGAATTGCACGATATAATCTCAGTACTGTGAGGTTTGATCTCTGAGTTTCGAGATGTAGTTGTAATTGTAGTAATTGTAATTGTTTTTGGTAAAAATTCAGAGCATTGTGAGAAATAAACGATCAAATATTTACTTATTGTTTATTTATTTATTTGTATGTTTAGATTCTGTGGTGAAACTGGAACTTTTATGCTCATGTGAATCATTTGTTATAATGTTTATTCATTTGGTGAGTGGATCAGAGCTCACACATTCAGTTACATTACTGGCGCAGCAGACTTGTCAAATGTCTGTTTGTTTCAAGCCAATTTTGTCAACAAGATTAACACCGGGTTGAACTTGGGTTGTTGAAATAGTTGTTCGTTTTGAAACATGAGTATCTGATGTTATGCATTTTTGTGCATCTGCCCACATAGAATGATGTAGCTTAATGCGGGTTCATTCTTACCTGTGATTTATTTATTTATTTATTTTTAATACACACAGCTCGACGTAATCATTGCAGACCTGGACGGAGGCACAGTGACCATTCCAGAGTGTGTCCACATATCCGTGCTTCCTGAGCCACTTCTCCACCACACACAGACCGCCATCTCCATGGTAAACCAACCTGTTTTGCCTATTACCTGGATGTGTGCCAGTCCTGTCTTTAAAGATAATGTAACAAACCACAGCACAGAATAGGGAAATGTTACGGGTTTAATGCACTGGGGCTATAAAAACACATATTTACCTTCGTAATGAGGTTTTGTGCCAGCAGTAATTAAAAGAATGTTTCTCGGTAGACATTACTCAATAACAAACACTTCCTTGTTGAAGTGATTTAACAGGCAGTTTTATAGTGGCACTTTCAATTTTACAGTAATGTACTAGATTCTAATCATCTTTAACCCTTTATAGGGCACTTATTGTAATACTCATTGAGAAAAGCCCTGGAGTGTCAAGATTTTTTGAAAACAAAAAATATATAATTATATTCTGATCAATGTCAATAAAGTTACTATATATGGTTCTTCTCCCGATAAACGGTTAAAATACATACACTTACTTCTAATTTCTAAATCAAAAGTAAAGGAATTTACCCATTATGTCTCAAGTGTATGCAATTTTACACATTGTCCTAACTAGACATAACAAAATAAGCAGTACATTCCCTTCTTGTTTGTGTCAGCTAAATGTAATCTCTAATAAAAGATCATATATGAAATGTCAATTCTATTAAAGGACATTAATAGAAAATGAATGCTGGAGATATTACTTTTGCTATTGTCCATTTAAATGAGCGGATTTTTTAATGAAATGTTTTCCTGTCAACACACTTTTTAAACAGGCTCTGTCAAATCCCACTTAACAAATCCAGTCAGATTATCCCATCTAATTGCAGTTACCAGTTTGCAAACTTCCTTTAAACTTTACAATGTAATGCACAATGTAATGTAATGCAGTTTCATACCTAGATCTTTTTTGAAAGGAAGTTTTCTTTTTTTTTTTTTTTTTTTTTTCAGGAAAGTGACAAAGAATAGGGATTTCCGTCCTGTGCGCACACGTAAAAGTGTCCAGTTGTCAGTCTGTGTTTGCTTAGATGAAATCAAAATTGGCACAGAAAGGTCCTTGTGTGTGGCATTCGCATTTTAACCCTCTGGAAACAAGCCCAGAATCTGTGTGTGTATATGTTTGTGTGTTTCTGTGGCGCCAAAGCAGTCAATCCAAGTGGCAGAGGTTGAATCTGCATGTTTGAGCGAGCAGGGCTCACATAACCGTGGCTCCTCTGGGAGGGAGATGATAATCGCGCTGAGAAAAGAGATCGCCATGCCTCAGTAATGATCCCACTCCATCCATTTAATTGCCTGGAAATCATGGGGTTTCTTCAGTTTTTTTCTCTTTGCTGATCCCCTCAGTGGTTTTTTGTAATCCAGAGGTTGAAGATGCTTCTGATAGTTGTGTAGGTAACTGTCGTCTTTGGTTAATCTGAGGCCTTTTCAATTAGCTAAGTGAGTTTTGTTATTAGCTTCAGCTCCGGACGGCAGCTTTTTTAAATTACAGATGGACCCGTGTGCCACATTTGGGGACAGTTAAGTGGGAGATTTTGCACACATTTTAAAATATACATAATAGACTTTATAAGTGACTTATATTATGGATATAAATTATATTATTAAAAATAAATTATATTATAATCAATGTCAATGAAGTTACCATATATAAATAAGTTAGTATATACCAAATAAGTTTCCATATGCCAGGGGTCACCAATCTCGGTCCTGGAGGTCCGGTGTCCTGCTGAGTTTAGCTCCAACTTGCCTCAACACACCTGCCTGGATGTTTCAAGTATACATAGTGAGACCTTGATTAGCTTGTTCAGGTGTGTTTGATTAGGGTTGGAGCTAAAATCTGCAGGACACCGGCCCTCCAGGAACAAGTTTGGTGACCCCTGCCATATACCATATATAACCCTTTTCTCCCAACAAAAGGGTTTAGCACATATGTTTACTTCTAATTTCTAAATCAAAAGTAAAAGAATTTACCCATTAGATCTCATGTGTATGTATGTTACACTTATATTTATATAAACAAGCCCTTATTATGTATATACATTTATACATAAATGTGTGTATTTGTATGTAAATAATAAATATACTAATACTATATACTATGTACTAATATACTATAATAAATAGACTTATTTTTTGTATGCGATTTCATTATTTAACACTTAATTAGTTTATCACTTAACAACTCTAGGCTTCATATAAAATATAGAATTAATATGCAAATTAAATATAAAACATTGCTTTCAATTAAATTGATAAATGAGCAATTAGGGTAGGACGGTCAAAACAAGATAACTGCATTGGTTGGCATAACAAAGGGCAGTGGGTGCACATTGTATTTTTAAATTATTTTTTTAATCGAACTGTATTTATATTAGGAGGATTTTTAATGTGTATGTCATATGTTGTCTTGTGGGTGTTTATGTACAGCAGAACTTTTTTCTAAAATAAAACTCTCTTAAGGAAGACAATAAATTTTACTTGGACCTTGATCTTTAGCTGAAATGTGCTAAAACTAAAATAAAAAAAAGAAATTTGAAAAACCAATAAAAATAAATAATTAAAATGTGAACTAAATGCATATCTATTAATAAGATATAAACTGTAGAATTATTTAAATAATTTTAATATGCATAATACTATGCTAAAATTTGCACCTCATTTTTAGGTATTAGTTATTGTAAAATAGAGCAAATTGCAGTCAAACGTGACATACTAATGAAACATACAATTGACAAAATAACAATGCTGTTATGCAAAAACTTAAATGAACAAGGAAGATTTGTGATTCATTGTTTTGTCGTCAGAGACACAATGAACATTGTTTTAAACTCTTGCGGTTCACATATTGATTTATGGCTTTATGCTTGAAATGGTGGCATTGTTTGTAGGGATGTCAAAATGTGAGACACACTAGTGAAAATTCAGTGCATTCAACACAGAATTAAATAATCAACTATTATAATGTTATACTATGTTATTATGCTATGAGATGTTGTAATTATAGTCTTACATTAATAGTGTAAAATATGTATTGGATGTTTAGGAAGTATGACGATCTGCCACATCTAGACAGTGGTTTTTTGGTTAAACCGTTAAACACCTTTTTTGTTAATTTAGACTATAATAAAATAGAAGTATTATGCTTGTTTTTGCATAAAATTTGTATAAGTAATTGTTAAACTATGAAGTATATAATAAATGATTTGAAATCTGGAAATAATAATAAAACAATGATAAAAATGACATTGTATATTAAATAAAAGCTCAAAATCTATTACATAAAATATATACATATAGTTATTTTAGTATAATTTTAATATACATACGAAATTAAGCTTTAAAAATTTTAAATGATAAAAAAAACATTGCTAAAATTTAAATAAAAAAATACAATTATATAATAAATGAAAATGAAATACTGCATTTTTTTTTACAAAAGCACATACAATCTCACATAGTCTAACTAAAAAATGAACCTAATAAGCTCATTTAAAATATTAATAAACTCCGAAATCAAATGTAAGACTTATATTAGTAACATTTTAATTTACATAGAGTTATTAAACTCATGACCTTGGCTGAAACACATTTATGTATCAAAATTGCTGGAACAGAAATCAAAACAAATGTAATGTTAGTATACATTAACACTGTATGCAGATCTCTAATCAGCTTTATTACCTGTGACAAACACAAATCATAAAACGCCTTACCGTTAAATCTACACGCTTTTTGATAGTAACAATAATGAATAATTGTTTAATTGTATTCTGTGAAATGGGACCAAAGTTCATTTCATGTGTTGAATCATTTATCACAGAATCAACATCAGAGACACTTACTGTATCGTCATTGTTTGTATTGTTTATTTTCTTTGAAAAGCTCATTTATCAGTGTGACTACCTGTATATAGTGGGCAGTTTAGCTGCATTATTGTACTGTAATCTCAACATGTATGTTTTGTGTGTAAAGGTTCTGGATCCAGAGCTGGAAGTGGCTGATCATGCTTTTCCTCCACCTTCCATTCAACCATCGGCACTTAAGATTCAGGTACTTTTCCTTTATGAATCTATAAATATGTTTTTCCTCCTTCCTTGTATAATAATCAGCATCTTACATAACACATAAGATGCTAATTTTTATAGCTGAATCTTATTGTTTGATGTGACATTGCAGGAAATGCTTTGCTTTAATGAAAGTTGAATTGTTTTCTGTGCACTGCAGGATAAAGAGATCCGTGCTGTCTTCCTCTGGCTGTTCTCGCAGCTCTTTCAGGGCTATCGGTGGTGTTTGCACATCATTCGCATCCACCCTGAACCCGTCATCCGCTTCCATAAGGTAATAAATACAGCCCCTAAATACAGTTTAACAGTAGAACCTATGATATCTACGGTGGTGGAAAAAATAATTGACAGATCTGAAAATATTGGCCTTTTTTATATATCCAAAACATGATTCCATTTCAAAATGAAACATGCAGATTTATGCTCAGAGCACAGCAAATTTCAGATAAAGTATATGTTGATGTGTCATTTTTTTTAATCCACCTTTAACTGAAATATTTGGTAAATGTAATTATAAATTTAAATGGTAAAGCAGATCATTAAAGCTTGTTGTTTTCTCTCCAGGCTGCTTTTTTGGGGCAGCGAGCACTATCTGAGGATGACTTCCTGATGAAGGTGCTGGATGGCATGGCCTTCGCTGGGTTCGTGTCTGAACGCGGTCCTCCGTATCGAGCCACTGACCTGTTCGACGATGTAAGTCGTGGTTCAGTCTCAGATTTCTCAATCTTAAAGTCTTAAGATTCTCTCTGACTTCTTCATTTCCTTTCAGCTCATAGCCAATCAGGTGGAACGCATTCGACAGGAGACAGGAGATCCTCATAAAGTCATGAAGCACATTAAGGAGCTGGCGGAGCAGCTTTTCAAAAATGTATGGCTGATTTGTGGGTCTTATATGAATATATATATATTTTTCACAACCTTTTATTTTTAAACTAACTCTATATATACATATATTTTTATTTTTATTTTATCAATATTTTTGTCATTTACCTTGCACTAAAAGGGAGAAAAATTCCAGAGTTTTCAATATTTATCATTTGAATAGATTAACAGTGTATTACATTTTTTAGCAAGTTTTAAAACACAAATTTTTTTAATAATAACAGTTGTTTTAAATAAATTAGAATTTTAATATGAACATTACAATGTGCCTAAATCAGTTTTCAACACTTTAAATTATAATTAATATAATAATAAATAGATTAAAGAAATTTGTTTTTTGTTTTACTTTTTTATTACAATATACCATTTTAATATTCTTATTATTTTAAAGATATAATCAGGGTTCCCACGCTTCTTGAAAGTACTTAAAAGTGCTTGAATTTCAGACGTATGAATTCAAGGCCTGGAAAATAAAACATACGTAGGTGTTATTTCAACAATTGTACTGTTTTGCTTTCAAAAACTGAACGAAAAAAACTGAGAAATTCTTAATTTAAAATCTTAAATTTAAATCATATACTAGAACTATGACAAATAATGCACATTTGAACAATATTTCACAAACCGCAATTGAATATTACCAGTATGGAATTCAATGAACTGAAAATTAATGATGCTTTAAAAAGTACTTGAAATTCCTTGAATCTGCTGTTCATGAAAGAGTGGGAACCCTGTAAAATACAAGACACTTGAAAATGAGCTATTGACTCCATTTTTAATAATACTTTTTAAATTATTGGTACCCTCTAAACACAATCTTTTTTCTCTTTTCCTCTCAGGAGAACCCATACCCTGCAGTGACCATGCACAGAGTTCAGAGGACAGCTGAAAGCGCTCATCCTCGGCTGCCACAGACCTCTTTCCCCCAGCTGGACGAGGTGGCCGTGCAGCTCTTCATAGACCATGCCACGGCTAAACTCAGAACTGCCCCGCCGGTGGTCAAAGCCGAGCTCAAGAGCATGGTTCCAACCGGACCGCCGCTGGGTGAGACAAACATCACCAACAGTGCACAGTTTTCACATTCAGATCAACTAAGAGGAGTTGATATATATATATTATGGGTTGACATTATGGGTGATGTGTCAGAGAACAAATTGGGGTGCGCATCTTGCTGACGCACTTTGTGATGTATCAAGAGCCACGATATCCAGGGTAATGTCAGCATACCACCAAGAAGGATGAAACACTCGCGCCCCACTCGCTACAAAACAAATGCATTTATACGTTTAATTTTGTTAAGGCGTGTGTGAGTGAAACTTGTGTAAAAATACAGCTCCTATCCAAATGTTTTGGTTTGCTGTTATATGTTTTGTCGATTCAAATATATTTAACATGTTTGTTCCATTTAGACTCATTTATTTAAAGTGAAACTAAAACTTTTCAGATTGTAAAAAATGTATATTACCAAAAATATAGTAGACAGCTTTCTGGTAATCTTCATTTAAGCTATGAAATAATCATTTTGCTTTATTTGTAATCTATGGCTTTTTTTCTAGTTGACTTTGTGGACCGTAATGGGAATGTTCTGGCAAACAGCGCCAGGAGGTTAGAAGTGGTCCGGAACTGCATCACGTACATTTTTGACAATAAGATGCTGGAAGCCAAGAAGGTACGAAGCTCTTATTTTGTTACTTAGGCATGTCTGTGAAGCGTAAATAAGGATGTGCTGCATCTATTATAAGCGATAATATAAAAATTGTATTGACATGACATGAAATGATACAACATTCGGTGTGTAAAGAAGTATACCAATAGTTGAAATGTATGATTCAGTGAAATAATTTGTCAATATCCAAAACATACCCCAGATTTGTGCTATTGTGTTATTGTATGTTTTGTGTGTATATATTACGCTTATGTATATGTGTGTGTGCAGTTGATGCCGGCAGTATTACGGGCTCTAAAAGGTCGAGCAGCTCGTGTTTGTTTGACGCAGGAGCTCAATCTTCACGTCCTGCAGAATCGAGCTGTTCTGGATGACCAGCAGTTCGACTACATCGTCCGCATGATGAACTGCACCCTACAGGTAAAAACACAGCAGTCAAATCACATCAATACAGTGTCCAAATAACAAATTGAGATAAATCTTCTTGTCCAAATGAAATGCATATATAGTGGTGATTTACCCTTACCGATTTCTTTTTTTTTTTGCATGTCTGTCACACTTTAACGTTTCAGATCATTAAACAAATTTAAATATTAATCAAAGATAACACAAATAAACACATCATGTTGTTTTCAAATGAGGGTTTTTTTATTACGAGAAAACAAAATCCAAAACTATATAGCCCTGTGTAAAAAAAGAAAGAAAAGAAAAGGCGTTCATCACACCTCTGAGTTCAATTTCTGTAGCCACACCCAGGCCTAATTACTGCCACGCCTGTTCGCAATCAAGAAATCACTTAAATCAACGTTGGAGAATACTGTTATTACCATTGCTGATAACCATGTTCACTTAAAACACAAAGTTTAAGTCAAAAAAGACTTAAAACATTACTTTACATAAAGCGAAGTAGACCAAAAGATCCTCAAAAGCTAGACGCCATGCTGAGATTCAAAGAAATTCAAAAACAAATGAGATTTAACATAACTGATACCTTCCAGTCTGGCAATGGTTATATAAATACATTTTATATTTGCCATATAATAGCCAATGAAGCTATAATGGCAATAAACGTGAATATAACGTGAATATCTGAGCATTCAAGGAATGGCTTTATGGGTATTTGTATTGTTGTGCTGCAATAAGGAAGTGTAAAATAAGATGTTTTTGGTTTGGTTTATGATTCTTGATCATCTGTTATCATTGTTTACATTCATAAATGGTGTTACTCAGATGTTTTGCTTGTGTTTTTGTATTCAGGATTGTTCTCATATGGACGAACATGGCATCGCTGCTGCTTTGCTGCCGCTGGTCACAGCCTTCTGTCGGGTGAGTGTGTTTGTGAATCAGTGTTTGGCTGGTGTTTGATCGCAGGAGTGTTTACTGCATCTGTGTGTTTTTGTGTGTGTTGTAGAAACTGGGTGGAGGAATCACTCAGTTCGCCTACAGCTGCGTTCAGGAGCACACGGTGTGGACCAATATGCAGTTCTGGGAGGCCATGTTTTACAGTGATGTCCAGAAACACATCCGGACGCTGTACCTGGAAAATGGCGAGGAAGGAGACGCATCCAGCCCTGTAAGAAAAAGAGTTTTCTGCTTTTGTTTTGCCTTGTTTTGTTTTAAAAGAATTAAAACAATTTGAATAATATAATATAAATAATAAATATTTCAATGTTTCATTTGGATTATTTAAAAAATGGTAGATTTGTTAGATATTTAATAATTAATTAAGAATTTTTTTGTGTTTGTAAATGTATATTTGATAATAATTGTAATAGTGTTTTTCAGTTCAGAAAGTTATTTTGTATAATTGTTTGTTTGTTTTAATGTGTTAAAAAATGTATGTTTAAATTATAAACATGATAATAATCAAATTTAATATTTAGTTTTAGTTTGTTCATAATTATTTTTTATAAAATGTAATTATTCATTAAAAAAATTATTTTACATTTGTTTCTTTTTGTAAAGATTTTAATAATATTTTTCAGTTATTAAATAATTTGTTACATAGTTATTTTATAAGAATTTCAATGGTTTAGTTCAATAGTTTAGTTAATAGTTTATTTTAGGTTTGAAAATTATATATTTTTTATTGTATTTAGTCTTATTTTGCTTAAGAATTTAGTTTTTTAGTTTTATTGTATTTTTTGTTTAATTTTATTGCTTTTTAATTTATTTTATCTCATAAGCTTTTTAAATTATTTTTTTACTTTTTAATTTATCAAATATTGTACACAAATATTAAGCAACGATGCTGCTTTTTTTTAGTGCTGCATTTGAGGGCCGATCTGTGTTTTGTTTCAGGAGGTGGAGGGTCTTGTTGTGTCTCAGAATCAGCTCAGCGTTCTTGAACTGGCGTCTGAACAGAGTCGTCTGTGGCCCACGCTGAGTAAAGAGCAGCAGCAGGAGCGAGTCCAGAAAGAGGAGAGCACTGTGTTCAGTCAGGCCATCCACTATGCGAACCGCATGAGTTACCTGCTCCTGCCCCTCGACACCAGCAAAAACCGTCTGCTCCGCAACACCGGCCTCGGGGATGTCGAGAGCGTCAGCAACAGCTATGTCACCAACAGGTCTGTGCGGGCTCGGACTGGGAGACTGTAAAAACTACAAATGTAACTACGAATCAAGCCAAAAACATTTGATTAAAATAAAGCTAAAAAACTCTACAGAAAAATAAAATGATATATAATATATAATGACTTTAATAAAATGTAGCAACAAATTAATATGTAATGTAAAGAAATATGAAATGTGACATTAATAAAAGAATATGAAATCAAACCTGTAAATGTAAAATTAAATATGTGCTTTTTAATGGTGAAACCTTTAGTTTTAAGCAATATATTGAATTAAAAATATATGAAATAATTATAATATCATATGCATATGTTTAATATGTAACCGAATCTATTACCATTTCCACAAATTTTAATATAATATTAACATAATTATTTCCTTTTTGTTTAATTTATGTAAAAAGTAATGTAACGGAGCAATACCTTTAATTAAATTGATTAAATAAAATGTCATTTTTACTTTAAATGTATTATTATATTAAGAATCACCTTTTTAAAAAGCATCAAAATTATATATATATTGTTTTGTGAAATTATTTCTAAAGGATCATGTGACACTGAAGAGTATTGCCTTCAATTAAAAACTAAATTTAGTTAAAAAAATATATGGTAACTAAATCCATCAAAAGTATGATAAAATTATCTTTCCAAATGTATGGTATATATTCTTTGTAATATTAGACAATTAATTGAGTTTTTTCCATTTGTCCAGTATTGCGGGCAGCATGGCAGAAAGCTACGACACCGAGAGCGGCTTCGAGGATGCTGAGAGCTCAGATGTTGCTAACTCTGTTGTTCGTTTCATCAACCGATTTGTTGACAAAGTGTGTAATGAGAGTGGCGTCACCAACGAACACCTGAAAGCCCTCCACACAATGATACCAGGTAAAAAAAAAATTCTTATTTTTAAAATTATTAGCCCTCCTGTGAAATTACATTTTATTTAGTGCTGTTTAACAGAGAAGATTTTTTTTCAACACATTTTTTAAAAGAATATGTGTCTTTTAAAAATAATATAATAAATATATTGTGTGACAGTACATATTTTTACAACAGTGGTTTTTCTGTAGACAATCAAAAAAAATGCCCCTAAATGGTTTTTTTTTCATTAAAAACTGTCAAACTAAAATAAGTAAAAGAATTGAAATAAATACATATAATAATATCATAATTATTTAAAAATAAATAAAAGAATACAAATTTTACAGGAGGACTACTGATTTCAACTTCAACCGTACATTTAGTTTTTTAATGTTCCCATTTCTCTCTCAGACATCGTTCAGATGCACATCGAGACGCTGGACGCGGTTCACAGGGAGAGCAAACGTCTGCCGCCCATCCAAAAGGTAACCAACTCATTGTTTTACGTTCCTCTGAGCAGGAAAGGCAGTGTAGAAACGCAGGCCGATTCCTCCTCGTCCCGCTTCATCTCCTCCACCATTGAGTCCCAGAGTCACAACAGGTACGTTCAGCTCTCAGAGCGGCGCCTGACTCTGATGCATGATGGGATTTCTGGCCTGCTGTTTTGAGCGCACTTCAGTTTGATGTTCTGCTGTACTTCCTTTTTAACATGTAGGTGTGATTTCCTTTCTTTTTTTTATCGGAGGTCTTGGTTGCAGGGTGATCAAAGCAAACACCCTCGCAAAACCATGTGTTTTTTTTATGTGTGTGGAGGTTGTCAGAGACATTTCTGTTGCATTGCGTAATCAGATTATTTTCTCTTGTATTTAAGATCTCTTTAAGAGATCTTCAATGCTTATGTTGTTCCAAACCTATTTTTTTAATATGCACCTGAATGATTATTAGCTTTATTTTCTTGTTCATATGTTTTTCATATGTCTTTTCAGAATGTTTTACTTTATATGTTATTATTATTATTATTATTATTATTATTTTATGTTTCGTTCACTTATGTTATGGTAGCGTATATACATTTTTCTTTTCTTTTTTTTTTTAATTGTTACAAATATGGCGTACTTTGTTTCTTTTCTTATTATTGTTTCTTCTTTTTCACCTTGAATGTTTGGAAAAATATTTCCACCTACTTTCTCTCATGTCTTTCCTATTTTATTTTATTAGTTTTTTTTATCTTATTTTGTATATATTTTTTATTTAATTTTATTTCGTTATTTATATTTTATTTCACCCTTATACCCTTATTTAATCCAAATATTCAGTAGACTACTTTTATTTTTTTTATTATAACTTTATTTTTATTTTCATTCATTTTCTTTTCGGCTTAGTCCTTTCATTAATCTGGGGTCGCCACAGCGGAGTGAACCGCCAACTTATCCAACGTATGTTTTACGCAGCGGATGCCCTTCCAGCTGCAACCCATCACTGGGAAACATCCATACACACCCATTCACACACATACACTACGGACAATTTAGCTTACCCAATTCACCTGTACCGCATGTCTGGAGTTGGGGAAACTGGAGCACCCACATGAACATGGGGAGAACATGCAAACTCCACACAGAAATGCGTGGCGCTACCCACTGCGCCACCGCGCCGCCCTTATTTTTATTTTATTTTATTTTATTTTATTTCACCCTTATACCCTTATTTAATTCAAATATTCCAAATATATTTATTTTCATATAGTTGTATTTATTCATATAATTTCATAACTAATATTAATAACATAATTTCATACCTTCATATCTTTCCAGATCTAGTTTACTTCAACTATTTTAATGTAACTTTTTTTTGTTAAACCTCTTGTTTTGTGCACCATGGAGGAAAGTAAGTCACATGGGTTTGAAACAACATAAGCATAATAATAATACAAATAATTATAAACCGAATCGCTTCATTCATTCAGTGTCCTGCTTCTAGTACAATGACAGAACCAGACATCGAAATGTGATGAAGATCTTGTCGTGTTTTTTTATTTTTATTTATTTTATTTCGTTTTTTTGAGCCTACTGAGCAGTTTTTTCACTCCACTGAGTTCGAAAGAAAAGTCCTGTTTGCTGAAAAAGCCAGTCATGCATCTTTCATCACTCAAAGCCCAACAAAAAGTGCTGTGACACGACGCCTGCAATAAACGCATTCTCAGGAAGCCCACCTGCTGACATCACTTCCTGGTTTGGGCCAAAACATTTCTCTGGGCCAATGAAGATAAGATCCTTCAATGTGATGAAACTTGCTCTTGCATAAGCGTCTGCAGAGTATTTGTCTCATAATGCGTTTGTTTATTTGATGACAAAAATGCTAGATTCAGTGGAGTAAACACAGGCTACTTTTCCCAGATGAAAATGTTGCTTCTGGCATTTCTGGACCGATGAAATTGGATTTGAAGAACTGTGGGACAGAATGTTTTACATATAAATGATAAATATACTTATACAAGTATCCCATGCTTTCAAGTCAACATGAAATCAAGATCGAGGCTGTTTGTTTTGAAGTGCAATTCAGTCTCTGTATTGGCCTAGATTTCTCATTTTTCAGGATATTGGTTAAAAGAAAGTCATTTTTGCCCCCTATTCTTTTTTTCTAATTATTATAGCTAGCATTATTAAAGCTTTATTTTATGAATTACAATTTTTTTTGGTAGTCTAGTCTTTCTGGATGAGTGCAATTGATATTTGGCTATTTAAAATACATAGATAGAGATATAGGCCTGATATTATTAATATAGTATTGAAGAAAAATAGTAATAAAAAAAAAGAGTTTTAAACATTGTTAATTTAACTTAAAAGATGGGTTATTTGTGTAAATAAATATGTTATTTGATACTAAAAAATTGTGTTCATTATGTAAAAAGTAAACTGAAGTCATTTAAAATAAATAAAAATAATAAAGATTTAAAAACACCAAGACTAATGTGAAATAAATTTCAGTTTATATTAATATCATTTACTGTAATAGAAAAAAATGGTAATAGAGATATAGGCCTGCTATTTAAAATATAATAATGAAGAAAAATAATAATTTAAAAGAAAAAGTGTTTTAAAAATGTTAAGTTACCTTAAAAGATGGATTAATTGTGTAAATAAAAATGTTATTTGATACTACAAAATTGTATTCATTATATAAAAAGTAACCTGAAGTCATTTAAAATCGATAAAAATAATAAAGATTTAAAAGCACTAATACTAATGTGAATTAAATTTCAATTTACATTAATTTGCTATAATAGAAAAAAACGATAATTGATTATCCGATTTTATTCTGTGATTGGTCACAATAAGAATGTAGTTTCATGTTTACCTGAGGTTTTTGGGACATTAATATGCTAATCTTGCTCTTTAACACTTAGAAATGTGGAACTGACTGAGAGGAAACAGTTTTATGCTGATGATACACAGAGTAGCTTTTTGCTAAGCGATAGTGCTTGGCTATTTTTCTGTTAAGAATGGGAAATAATATTGTATCTGTAACCCATTGCCCTGATTAGTTACCCCATGTCTCACCTGGGTGCCAATTTATGGCATCATTTCCCAAAGTTACCCAGCAACATTGCTCAAAAAGTTGCCTTGTGTATCATCAGCATTACTGTGTGCTGTTTGTGATTTTGAATGATTCGTTTCCTCCAGTTAATGATATCTAAACATTCTGCATGCTGGATATGAAGTGTGGTGTTTCAGATTTGAGCGACTTGAACATTATAAATACACTATTTTTGTCATTATTATTATATTATTTTCTCTGTCGCTCTGCTTTCTTTTGATTGCCCTCTTCTTTTTCTCTGTATGTGTCCAGCCTAAGCTTCTGAGGCCGACTCTTTTGCCCGGTGAGGAGTTTGTGATGGATGGGATGCGGGTGCACCTCATCACAGATGGTCGAGAGGAGGCCACGGGCAGTATGGGAGGACCACCGCTGCTGCCCGCTGAGGGGGCGATCTTCCTCACTTCCTATAGGCTCATCTTCAAGGGCACTCCCACAGACCCTCTTGGTATGCTCCAATTGGTCAAGAACAGTGCTCATTTGCATAATCCACTTGTTAAATCGTGTTGTTTCCATGTTCAAGCTTCTATTCCAGGGGTCGCAGCTCTGCACAGTTTAGTTCCAACCCTGCTTCAACACATCTACCTGCAGGTTTCAAACAAGCCTGAAGGACTCAATTAGTTTGATCAGGTGTGTTTAATTAGGGTTGGAACTAAACTGTCCAGAACTGCGGCCCTCCAGGAACTGAGTTTGACACCTGTGCTCTATTCATTTGAGTTTTGAAGACACTTTCACAATAGTCATTTAGTTTAGTCAAATCTCACATTAAAGTGAATATTTTACTAAATGATACAGTATGTGGACTTGCTGCATCCCAGACACAAATATTTGTAAACACTTTAGTTTAGGTCACAATTCACTGTATTAACAAACCATTAACTAACACTACTAGCTTAATCAACTACTAATTTACTGTTTATTAATAGTTAGTAAGGATGATGTTGGGTTTAGGTTTTGAGAAGGATTGGGGATGCAGAATAAGATCATACTTTATAACTACTAATGAACAGTTAATATCTTAATAATTGGCAGGTAATAAGCCAGTAGTTGATAGCATTAATTGTTTTCTTTATTTTAGAGATTTAGGATGCTCAATTGACTTGTGTATGTTTGTATTGTTCAGTTGGAGAGCAGGTGGTCACTCGCTCCTTCCCTGTCGCCTCCCTCACGAAAGAGAAGCGGATTTCTGTTAGTGTTCCCATGGATCAGTTCATCCAGGAGGGTCTCCAGCTGCGATCCTGCACTTTTCAGGTACTGAGCGTCACCTGTGCTTTCATTAATATATTTTAATTTACTTAATGGCATCTATGCAATCCTAAATGTCCATATAAACAATGACATAAATATATATTTGTATTAAATAGAGTTTTGGCATCAACAAATTATACATATCCTCCATAAAGAAACTAATTTGCTTCAATAAGTATTGCTTCAATAAGTTTGTTTTACAATGATCTTTTTACTAAATTGACAATGAGTTTTATTTTTTGTTGAAACTATTTCAAATGCCCAACAAATGCATATAGCAAATATATAGTTAATAAACTTACTTAAAAAAAAATTTATTGACCAGAAACTATATGCTTAAATACAAACAATATGAAACATTCATTTAAAATGTAATAATAATAAGTCATTTGAATTTAGTATTATTTTATTTTATTTTATTTTGTTTTGTTTTATTTTATTGATGGCCATTGATTTGTTTTGTATACAAAATGTTATAAACAACATTTTTATTTAGGATTTGGATGTTGGATAATAATATTAATTAAGTAATATTTAATTTAATTATTTTATTTTATTTTATTTAGTTTTATTTTATTTAGTTTTATTAAATTTTATTAAATTTTTTTTTTTTTAATTTAATTTTTTATTTATTTAATTAAATTAAATTAAATTAATTTATTTATAATTTATTTAATTTTATGTTTTTTAAGCCGGTGATTTTTGTTTTCTAATCAAAATATTATAAACAACTTTTTTATTTAGAATTTGGATGTTGAATAATAATATTAATTAAGTCATATTTAATTTTATTAAATTTTTTATTTAAATTTTTTTATCCAGTGATCTGAGTTTTTATTTAGGATTTGGATGCCCAAAAAATGACATCAGACTTTGGTGTGAAGGTTGAAATTCTTGCAAATAGTTTTATATGTATTTGTGATTTTAGTGGCCTACATTTTCAGTGGTTTCATTATTTGTGGTCTTTTGTAGCTAATGAAGATCGCCTTCGACGAGGAGGTGGCCTCAGATCTGGCAGAGGTGTTCAGGAAACACATGCACAAGCTCAGATACCCACAGCACGTCCAAGGCACGTTTGCCTTCACTGTGGGTCAGTCTGCCAAACTGGTGGTGGAGCACAAAACCAAGGACAAGAACCAGTCACTCAAGTAAGAACTGAAGAAATATTAGACCTTCCATTTTAAACTCTCAGGAGACCATTTCTTTTTCATACACGATCCAGCCTTTTCCTGTAAAAACTCTTAGGATAAAAAGAAACGATGCTGAACCAGCCTTGAATTATTTAGTAGTGGAAATCACAAAAGATCTGCATTAGCAGCAAATGATGTCATACCAAACTCAGAGACAGCTTTTATAATGGAGGGCCAATTATACTCAAAATCGCTTTTAGTATTTTTGAAAAGTGCAACATGAGATCAGCTCAGACATGTATTTAGATGTCAGATTTTCCCTCTAGACTGGAATGTGCTTGAACACGATTCACTATGGTGTATGTGAAATGAAATATTATAAAGTACATCATTATTTAATATTATTATTATGATATTTGGCTTAAAATATGAATATAATTGTAAAATTGTGTTTGTGTCCGAGTATGTTTATTCCCGAGTATTATGTTTTGGTTTGGGTTTGAGTTTGGTTTTGATTTAGTTTTTTTGGTTTTGTTGTGTTGTGCTTTGGTATGTTCTGTTTTGTTGTGTTGCATTGTTTTATTTTTTGTGTGTTTTGTTGTGGTGTTTTGTGTTTTGTGTGTGTTTTGTTTAGTTTGTTTTACGTTTTATTTTTGCATTGTTTTTTTCGGGTGAAATGATAGTCCTTATATGATAGTCCAGATATATTTATGGTAAATCAAAACACTGTGCTTACTTTGACCTCCTTATTCTAGAACGCTGTCCAGAAACCTGGTCAAAACTGCAAAGAGGACCATTGGGCGTCAGTATGTGACCCGAAAGAAATATTCTCCACCAACCTGGGAGAACCGCAGCAGTATGCAGTCAGAGATGGACGAGGATGAGATCTCTGGTTAGAGTTTATTTTATTTATTTTTTATTTGCAATCACTAACACACTCTTATGAAGCATAATTATCATATTAATATTGTTCATGCAATTTATCATCTGTGATCATCAGTGTCTGAAGAGCCAGAGCCAAGTTCATTGACGCTCTCGTCTACCATCCGCTCGTCTGACCGTCAGACCATGAGTAATGTGGTGGAGCGGGCCTGCTGTCGGGACTACCAGCGGCTGGGACTGGGCACG
>CAIGQV010019029.1:10972248-11005371 GCA_903798115.1 Danio jaintianensis | reverse complement strand
ACACTGGGAAACACCCATACACTCTCATTCACACAATTTAGTTTACCCAATTCACCTATACCGCATATCTTTGGACTTGTGGACTCCCTCATAAAGGGACTAAGCCGAAAAGAAAATGAATGAATGAATGAATAATTCAAAATATTGTATTTATTTGATATAATTTGATGTTAATTCAAATTGTAAAAATGTATTTGAAGTTTAATATAATACTTAAAATATATTACAAGTAAAACTCAAAGTAATTGAACTCATTAAGAAAATAATCAGAAAGATTATTACAAATGTAACTTAATAAAAAGATTAAGTGGAATTATTAAAATAACTAAAATTTTAATCAAATTAAAACTAAGTAAAGCATTTTTAAAAGCACATAAAATTAATTAAAACAGAAACAATAAATACTTATTTAAGATATCAATAAATTCTATATATTATAGTTATAGTATGTAAATATTACCAAAAGCCACCTAATGCCTTGATTTAACTTTTGTTTTGTCACATGAGGAACAAATATTTAATATATGTAAAAAAAAATCCTCTTAATAATCATAACATGTTTATTTGCAGGATGTGCAGAACCTGGAAACTGAGTTGGGACAGCCTACAGAGAAGTGGAAGGACACGTGGGACAAGATTAAAACGACCCAGAGGGTGGAGTCCAGACTAGAGAGCAGGGTAAGATAACTAACACCGCATCTAACCTGGATCTACTAATGTGTGACGTACTGATGGTCAGTTTGTGTTTTTGCAGCACTCGTTCTCCAGCTCTCTGCTGATGTCATCTAATCTGAGCCACCAGCGGCGCTCTCAGGGAGTCTATCTGCAGGAGAGCGGCGTCGGCTCCTCTATCAATCTGGCTCTGGACTGTGAGGTCAGCGCTACGTCTACACCCTCTGCGGGACGGCCCAGTACCAGCACTCTCTACAGCCAGTTCCAGAGCACTGAGAGCGAGAACAGGTCCGTTTACACTTTCTACATGAGGCTACTGGTGGGGAATTTTTGGGGAAAGAAAGTATAGTGGATATTCAGTTCAAATGTATAGAGCAGAGATGCCCAAACTAGGGCCCGTGGGCCAAAGTTGGCCCATGATAACCTTTGATTTGGCCCGCCATCCCATCTGAGAAGAGAGGGAGAATGATGGGGATGGTTTAGAAATTGCCATTTCAAATTTAATGCAATTTTTTATTTGTTTGTTTTATTGTTAAGCTACAAAAAAGCTAACTGAAATTAAACATTTCAATTTAAATGGTGTCAATTAATCAAATTAAGTTGAAAAAAATGTACAAACGGTCCCCTGGCGATGATTCGATGTAATGTTTTCTATTTATTTTGGAATATTAGGAAATAAATTAGGAAATTACCCATGGCAACTTTAATGTAAAATAGTTTGGTATATTTATCTTCGGCCCACGGCTATCAATGATATTTGGTTTTTGGCCCTTCATACGATAAAGTTTGGGCACCCCTGGTATAGAGGAAAGCCTGACGTATACTTAGTGTTCAAATTAGAAATGATGCTTTGGAAAATTAACTGAGTTTGAATATCAAAATAACTAAAACTTAAATCAGAATGAGTATTATAATTATTATAAATATTTGGTTTATATTAGCATATTTATTTTTATCTTTACCAGAGTTTGTGCTGGTAATTAAGATAAACAAAAAAGTATTAAAATAAAACTTAAAAATATATAAATATTTTATGTAAAACCTTATTTATTGAACTTGTTTAAAGCAGAACTGATAGTACAAATGCAACCAAATACAAAAGTTTACATTGAAGTATTAAAATAATGAAAACTGATGTAATTGAACATGTATAGAGGAAAGCCTGTAGTATACTTACTGAGTTCAAATTAGAAGTGATGCTGTGGGAAATTAACAGAGTTTGAAGTATCAAAATGACTTAAACTTAAATCAGAATGAGTATTATAATTATTATAAATATTTGGTTTATATTAGCATATTAATTTTTATTTTTACCAGAGTTGGTATTGGCAATTAAAATTATTAAAAGTTAATTAAAATGTTTAATTAAAACTTAAAAAACTCACATTTATTGAACTTGTTAAAAATAGAACTGATAGTTGAACATTTTAACTAAATAAAAAGTTTACATTGAAGTATTAAGATAATTAAAACTAATTAATTAATTGAAAGTTTCATGTTATATATATATATATATTCATTCATTCATTCATTTTCAACCGCTTTTCCGGGGCCGGGTCGCGGGGGCAGCAGTCTTAGGAGAGAACCCCAGACTTCCCTCTCCCCAGACACTTCCTCCAGCTCCTCCGGGGGGATACCGAGGCGTTCCCAGGCCAGCCGAGAGACATAGTCCCTCCAGCGTGTCCTGGGTCTTCCCCGAGGCCTCCTCCCGGTGGGACATGCCTGGAACACCTCCCTAGGTAGGCGTCCAGGAGGCATCCGAAACAGATGCCCGAGCCACCTCAGTTGACTTCTCTCGATGTGGAGGAGCAGCGGCTCTACTCCCAGCTCCTCCCGGGTGACAGAGCTCCTCACCCTATCTATAAGGGTGCGCCCTGCCACCCTTCGAAGGAAACTCATTTCGGCCGCTTGTATCCGAGATCTTGTCCTTTCGGTCATGACCCAAAGCTCATGACCATAGGTGAGAGTAGGAACGTAGATTGACCGGTAAATCGAGAGCTTCGCCTTTCGGCTCAGCTCCTTCTTTACCACAACGGACCGGTACATCGACCGCATTACTGCGGCCGCTGCACCAATCCGCCTGTCAATCTCACGTTCCATCCTTCCCTCACTCGTGAACAAAACCCCAAGATACTTGAACTCCTCCACCTGGGGTAAGGACTTTTCTCCAACCTGGAGATGGCAAACCACCTTTTTCCGGTGGAGCACCATGGCCTCGGACTTGGAGGTGCTGATTCTCATCCCAGCCGCGCCACACTCGGCAGCAAACCGCTCCAGTGCATGCTGAAGGTCCATGTTCGATGCAGCCAACAGAACAACATCGTCTGCGAATAACAGAGATGAAATCCTGTGGCCCCCGAACCGGACCCCCTCCAGCCCAAGGCTGCGCCTTGAAATTCTGTCCATATAAATTATGAACAGAATTGGTGACAAAGGGCAGCCCTGCCGGAGTCCAACATGCACTGGAAACAAGTCTGACTTATTGCCTGCAATGCGAACCAAACTCCTACTCTGTACATACAGGGATGAGACAGCCCTTAACAGAGCGCCTCTGACCCCATACTCCCAGAGCACCCTCCACAGAATGCCACGAGGGACACGGTCGAATGCCTTCTCCAAGTCCACAAAACACATGTGGACTGGTTGGGCATACTCCCATGAACCCTCGAGCACCCTGGTGAGGGTATAGAGCTGGTCCAGTGTACCACGGCCCGGGCGAAAACCGCATTGTTCCTCCTGGATCCTAGGTTCAACCATCGGCCGGATCCTCCTCTCCAGTACCCTGGCATAGACTTTCCCAGGGAGGCTGAGGAGTGTGATCCCCCTATAGTTGGAGCACACCCTCCGGTCCCCCTTCTTAAAAATGGGAACCACCACCCCAGTTGCCCAGTCCAGAGGTACTGTCCCCAACCTCCATGCGATATTGTAGAGACGTGTCAGCCAAGACAGCCCTACAACATCCAGAGACCTAAGATACACAGGGTGAATCTCATCCACCCCGGCTGCTTTGCCACTGCGGAGCTTGCAAACTACCTCAGTGACCTCAGCTTGGGTGATGGGCGAGTCCACCCCTGCATCCCCAGTCTCTGCTTCCTCAATGAAAGACATGTCGGTGGGGTTAAGGAGATCCTCAAAGTATTCCTTCCACCGTCCGACAACATCCCCAGTCGAGGTCAACAGCTCCTCACTTCCACTGTAAACAGTGTTGATGTGGAGCTGCTTTCCCCTCCTGAGGCGCCGAACGGTTTGCCAGAATCTCTTTGGGGCCGACCGATAGTCTTCCTCCATGGTCTCCCCGAACTCTTCCCAGGCCCGAGTTTTTGCTTCCGCAACCGCCCGGGCTGCAGCACGCTTGGTCTGTCGGTACCCATCAGCTGCCTCGGGCGTCCTGCAAGTCAACCAAGCCCTGTAGGACTCCTTCTTCAGCTTGACGGCATCCCTTACTTCCGGTGTCCACCACCGGGTTCGTGGATTGCCGCCCTGACAAGCACCACAGACCTTACGGCCACAGCTCCTCACGGCCGCGTCAACAATGGAGTCGGAGAACATGGACCACTCGGTCTCAATGTCACCAGCCTCCCTCGGGATCTGGTCAAAGCTCTTCCGGAGGTGAGAGTTGAAAATCCCTCTGACTTGAGGTTCAGCCAGACGTTCCCAGAGGACCCTCACAATACGCTTGGGCCTGCCAGGTCTGTCTGATATATATATATATATATATCAATATTCAATTCAAATGATTCAATTCAAAAATTGCTTTTATGCATTTATGAAGTTTACATTAAAAAGAACATACATATGTGTGTGTGTGCGTGCGTATGTGTGTAATAAAATTATACACATATAATAATATAAATATTTGATTCATTTGTGATTTTATTTTTTATGAATTTATGAAACCTTATTGATAAAATACGTGTTTTTTTGCTCTTTACTGTAGTTTTAAGTGCTGTGTTTTTTTAACCTATATGCCTATATGGTAAAATGACTGAAAGATGAATAATCTCTTCAGTAAAACTTCTATCTTTTCTTTATTTAGGAGCTTTGAGGGTATTTTATATAAAAAAGGCGCTTTGCTAAAACCTTGGAAGCCACGTTGGTTTGTACTGGATAAGACCAAACACCAGGTACGTCACCGCAACAACAACAACAACAACAACAAAACATCTACGCTCACTTATACAATTCTAAATTGCTATATATTTGTGCAGAGTTTACAGCATGTTTTTTTAATCATTTAAATAATACATCCTTTTGAGATTTAATACTGACGCTGCAGTTTTCTCTTCTCTGTAGTTGCGATACTACGAAGCAAGGCAAGATAAAGAGTGTAAAGGAATGATTGAACTGGCTGACGTGGAGTCTGTCATACCGGGGACGCCTGCCATGGGAGCCCCCAAAAACATAGACGACAAAGCCTTTTTTGATGTAAGACCTCCATAAACCCATCAGCGCACACTTCTTCATTTATCCTCACGTCTGTTTTGTGTTTTGTTTCAAATTATGGGCTCTACTTCCTGTTTGGGAAACTTCCATTAAAAATAACTGAAACAAATCATATTAAACTAATAATACTGTATTTAATTCTGCATTAATAATAATAATAATAATAGTAATAATACTGTATTATAATAATAATCATATTCATCTAAAAATACTAATAATGCAAATAATTAATATCCACAATGAAGTCTGAGTGAGAATTGTGCTTTTTCTTTTTTTTTTTTTAACATGACATTAGTATCACTAATTTGGTTCCTCCAGATTATATTCTGTTTTCCCTACAGTAAAATAATATTCAACATGTCTATAAAACAACTCCAAAATTTTTTAGAATACATTTCCTTGATGGATGAACTGTGGATAATAATGACACAATTTTTAAAAAACTTCATCCAAGTTCATCCCAAAATACATATTTAGGACCCAATCACACCGAATGCACTTTTTGCGTTGAGAGACGCATCTTTTAAATGGTTTACTAATGGCCGCGAGCGTTTTGCGCGCTGCTTATGCACCATGCGCGCCTCGTGTTTTAACCACCTGCTGCGCCTCACGTTTTTGCCGTTGCGCACTGTTCGCTCGCAGTTGAAAAAAGTCAACTCTGAGCGGAAAAATCGTGTTACATCAGTCGCGTCTCTTTCATTCTCCAATCAAATGAAAGCAGAGGCAGGGTTTCCGTTGAGGTGACTGCAGTATTTGTGTTGTCAAGACGACTACAGGGATTTTAAAGATAGAGGAGAGACTAGTGGTTGCTGTTTTGAGTTATCCGGAAGCTGTATGACTTCACATTCTTGAATATCACAATATTATTAAAAATTACAACTATAACAATATCAACAGCAACACTCACTCACAATACGCACCTGATTCCGTCGTTGTGTAGCGACATAAAAAGCGCACCGCACTTCTTTTTTTCTTGTCAACAAAAAAGAGAGTGCGGTGCACCTTGCGTTTTCAGAGCGGAAAAGCGTGTTCGGTGTGATCAGCCCCTAACTCACTATTTACTCTCCCTCATGTGGTTTTTATAACTTTTATCTGTTAAACAATCAAAAAAGATATTTTGAAGCATGTTGAAACCCTCTAACCATTGATTTTCATAGTATTTGTTTTTCCTACTGTGGAAGTCGATGGTTACAGGTTTTCAACATTCTTCAAAGTATCTTATTCTGTGTTTAATAGCAGAAAAAAAATAAAATAAATTGTGACAATTGAAGGTTGAGTAAGTGATATCAGAATTTTTATTTTTGGGTCAACTATACCTTTAACAGAAGTTGCTCGCATAATTCACACAAAGCATCAAGTAAGAATAGTAATAATAATTTATTTTTATATATCGCCTTTAAAGCTTAATTCTCAACACGCTTTACACCTTAACAAATACAAGGATAGCAGAATAAACAGTTATGCAGAGGATAAAAATGATATGTATAAAAATATAGAATTATATATAAAATTATAAATAATAATAAAATATTAATTAAATATGAACACAAAAACCGATCAAAAAATACACATACAGCTCACAAATAGGCAAGTCAAAAAAAAAAAAAGTAAAATAAATTCTTTCCTAGTAAAAACAAAATCCTTTTCCTTCTCTTCCAGCTCAAGACGACCAAAAGAGTGTACAACTTCTGTGCCCAGGACAGCTCAAATGCACAGTCATGGATGGACAGTATTCAGGGTTGCCTATCTGATGCGTAGGTGTTGGATCTTAGCAGAAAACATAACTGTGATGCATAGTAAAGAGGGGGCGGAGCCAGTGATGGACAGAGGCCTCATAGCCAATGGGGAGCCACTCCCCAGGCGTTTACAGAGGAAACAGGGCTTCCCTATTGGTGGTATTGAACTTTGCGATGTCGCATCTCAACATTTCAAAGACTGATATTCGTGCTCGGCTTCAAAACCCTTCCTTCACTTGTTCGAACAAAAGGCATGACCTGCGATTCTTCTTCAATTACCGCTCGCATCCCACCATTACCGCTCCAATACTGCCACCTTTCAGCTATGCAGGGGCCCAAAAATGCCCACTAACTAGCCACACAGCTACTAACTAGTCACTATTCCACGGTTCGGAGGCAAGTCTGGACTAGTGCATCGATTTCCTGCCTTCTCGTTGGCCGGTTAAGTTCTCACACTCCTTTGCGATTGGTCGGCTTCATCACGCAACGGTTCATGAAGGATTTTGTGTCTCTTTTTGTGTTATTCGTTATGAAATAATATGAAAACAAAAGATCCATTCTTTACCGTGTTTATTTTACGAAAAAAGCCATCTGGAGATTTCCAATTTCGCCTATTTACGAAGAAATTACAAACCACTTTTCGCTAAATTTTTAAGGGATGTTGAAGGAAAATGGAGGGATGTATTTTTGACGTATTTATGCACAAACGATAATAAGATTATTTTTTTCTTTATTATAAGAAAAGTGCAGACTAAAAGTGAGAGGACGGTGTGTGGAGGGGTTTTTATAACCTTTTTTGTTTCATCAAGTGTCTGTTTACACCAATCAGAGGCCAGAGGCTGGAACTCGTCGCAATGGCAACTGGATTCCATAAAGAATAATGAAAGAATATATGCAAAACTGTAAATATGCATTCCAAAACAGATATCATATCTGCCATATCGACTTAGATCGCAAAACTGAATCCCATAATCGAATGTGGATGTCATATCCAGCCTCTGAGCCTCGGATCTGTCAAAAATCAGTGTTTTAGTTGTAGTCTGTTACCTGTTTTCTGTTTTGAATCCTGTACATAGAGGAGTTTGTTTATATTATTCCTTTAGAGAGAGAGAGAGAGAGTCTATTTTGCTGGACTTGGACTGAGGAAGCATAAAAGTATCACCTGTTTATCACAGGACTTTTGTTTTGTTTTGTTTTTTAATTCCAGATATACAAACTAATACACACACACACACACACACAGTGTAAAATAGGGTAATACTTCCGAATTGTTGACGACGAAATTTGAATTGTAGATTTTTTGTTCCAATAACCCCCTTTGTATATAATATTCAAATGTGTATGTTAATGGTAGTAATTTATTTAACTTTTGTCTCCTGAAATATGACAGCACCACTTAACTTTTAAATTAGAGATCCAATATGTGCCATTGTTTATCTCTGTGTTAACGTGACTAATGATATATATATATATTTTTTGGAAACCTTCAGATGTGACTCAAATAAACCCGAAAATTTTTCTTTTTTTTTTTTTCATTCACATAATTCAAGTCCTGGTTTTCGTAACGTTTGAATTCTGTCTGACAGCAAAAACTGCGTAACGTTTTTATTTATTTTTTCATACTTTTTTTTCCTTCTTTTTTTAATTCGATTCTCTCACCTGATCCAGGTTGTGTTGTCAATCATGCCATATATTTTTTAGGATTAAACCACTGTGGGGTTTCATGACCTCCTGATATCTGTGTGTGTGTTGTTGCTTTTGTCTCTGTTTACTGGAGTTTCATTCATTTAAGGATGACAACGTTTACTGATTCCTCATTAAAGCATCAGAATATCTGCCGTTTCACTCAATAACTAATAAGTAAAATTAGAGGTGAATTTTAGGGTTTATAAACAGGTAGCATTCCCCATCTATGAATATAGTTTTAGGTCTCTATCATCTTGTTCTGTTGACCAAATATTTTTTGTGTGTGTTTCAAAATAATAATGATAATAATACTTTTAATACTTATTTATCTTTGACAAATTGGTGAGTTATTAAGTTTTATTAAATTAATAATTAAAAGTTTTAAAATGCATGCAAAATGTATTAAATTCAAGTAAAGTGTATACTTTAACCTTTCTAATAAATCCTGTGTAAATAAATTCATTCCAACACAGTAATATATGTAAAAAAACAACACATACAACACTTTGCCATTTTAAAACGTATAAAACTATTTCATATGCCATCAATTTGTGGTATATAAGCAACTCTTACACTGAATCACATCTTCTGAATGTTTAAATATAGATAAATGCGCATGCAGACATCATTTTTACTCAGAATAGATCATTAAATGTGTTAAAATTGACTTAAAACCTTTTTTGTGAAGTCCAATAGCACCATCTGCTGGTAACTTGTTGACATTACTACAGTCCTGAACTTAGATCTTATATTATTATGGGTTATTTTTTATTTTGTTTATTTCTATTTTTAGGTGATTTTCACTTGTGTCTAGCTTAATTTTGAATTCTTCTCGACGAATATCTACAAAAAGCTATATATTTGTGCCCATTTTAACCCTTCGATAGCTCAGTTGGTAGAGCGGAGGACTGTAGCGGTAAAATAACACTGACATCCTTAGGTCGCTGGTTCGAATCCGGCTCGAAGGAGCTTCTTTATTTACTTCGGTTTATATTCGCAACCCAGTTTACAATAGTAATGATTTCACATTGGACACTTTGGGTTTGAAACGAACTCTGTTGCGTTTTTTTGTAAGTGCAGTTCAGTTTGGGATTATAACCCCCCTGCGAAATATCATATTTTTAGTATTCTCTGTGCAGATTTTCCGAACAAACACTGCTGCTGTTGACCTAAAATATGAACATAAGCATAGAACAAGGATATCCACAACAACTAGGAAGCAAACTAATTCCGCACCACATGACGTCATTTCGTGCCCTTCGATAGCTCAGTTGGTAGAGCGGAGGACTGTAGCGGATTATCACTGACATCCTTAGGTCGCTGGTTCGAATCCGGCTCGAAGGAGGTTGTTTTTTCCTAACATACGATATAATTTCAGGTGTGACGATAATTCGTCGTATGGCAGTATGAATAACTGACATGCCATTTAACTTGGCAATATTTAGTGATTGAATGAGTGTGTGTTTCAAGACGGACAAAAAGTAAGGTTCTATTTATACTATACGTTAAAACACATTCCAGTGTGTTTGAAATAAAAAGTTAAACAAATGTTCGCTTATTTTGTTCAAATTTTAAAACATTTTACTATTGTTTTATCAACAAATTTTGTGGCTTTTATTTTGAAAGGCTCAGTTCCTGTCGGCTGGACGCCGATGACGTAAAACCATATCTGGAGCGCTTTCTTCACGCTGTTCTCACATGGAGAGCTAAACATGGAGAATTCAAGTACAGAAAACGTAAGTAACGGCCAGGTAAGCAATGTTTTATATGCTTATGGTGTTTCTGATCATTCAGACTCATAGTGGCAGACTTGGTACGTACTAAATATGTATATATATATATATATAGAGAGTATGTCCGGAAAATGTGCATTTATAATTTAAACTTGAATGATGAATAATTGAGCATGTGCATCAAGCATGAACAGAGCCACTGTTGTAAAACTAACTTAGTAGTGGAAGAGTTTGAATAGAATTGTAATATATTAGATTGCAAGTCACGGCATCAGTAACCCCGCCACCCTGCCGAGTTAACTTTAATCTTGCATGCTGATTACTTAAAGATACACCTTTTTCTAAATATAATAATAACCATTACAAATGATTAAACGATCATCACTTTTGAGAAACAACATACTTAATGTACGCTCACAACAGAAAAACAGCAGTTTAATACTAGAAAAACAGCAGTTTTATTCCAGATGTTCTCTGTGACTGCATTATGCTGTTTAATAATAATAATAATAATAATTAGGGCTGCACGATATTGCAAAAATCTAATATTGCGATATTTTGTTTATTCTGCGATATATATTGCGATATGAATACAATTTCACTAAATGAGTTGAAGAACCATTTGGTAAGAATTTATAATTTTAGATTGATTTGGGTGGATTCTGTAGGGGAGTGCATAAAATATAAACAATCTAGAAGTAAGTTCAATAAAGAAAAAGATACAAATTAAATAAATAGCGTTTTATTGTTTTCTGAGGAGTCAAATTGTATTCAGGTATATGGTAATTGAATACTCAGAAGTAAAATAATACCACGTGGTCTTCGTTTTATAAACAATTCTATAAAAGTTACAAATGGTACAATTTCATAGGCCTAAATGCTTTTAAAACCCTCACACAGTCACAAATCACTTGCAAAATGATCAATTAGAATCCAGACTCAATATTGCATATACTTGCGATGTGACTATTGCGAATGATCTCATTGCGATATTGATGCTGAAATTATATATTGTGCAGCCCTAATAATAATGATAATAATTTATAATAATAATAATAAATATTGATATTTATTCACTTATCTTGCTCAAATTTCGTTTCTTTTCCAGGATCAAGATGAGACCAAATCTGAAAAAGAGAAAATGGAACTGGATATTAAGACTGAAAACACAGATCTGTTAATTGGACCTACAGATGAACCATGCACCAGTGAACAGAAAGAAGATCAGGGCTCCAGCATTCAGCCTGAACAATCTAGTGAAGAGAATTCAAAACATCAACTTGGACCAGAAGAAGAACATTTTACCAGTGATCATTCTGGGCTGACAGGAGAAGATCAGAGCTCCAGTGGTCAACCTGGACCAATAAGAGATGCTTTAACCAGTGATCAATCTGGACTGGCAGATCAGATGTCCAATATTAAGTCTGAACATCAGATCTCTAGTGTTCAGTCCGGCCCAGCAGAGATGCAATGTGGGACTGTGGTCAGCCCACAGTCTGGCACTGGATCGTTGGCATTGCTGAGCATGCAGTACAGAGGAAACAGCTCGGATGACAACTGTTCAGACAGGTAAAATCATGCGACATCAAAGTCTCTAGCATCTAAACATATGCCAGTATTCAGTGTATCGTGATAATGAACATGCACAATATTGGTATGGTAGGCACTTCAAAATACAGTATTTAATATTTATTATTTAAACTTTTAGTGTTGTACAGTATTAGTAGTTCAGCATCAAACGCATAAATACTTAGTTTCAAAGAATTTCACATGTTAATCTGGATTATGACATTGAAATATATTTGTTTATAGGCCTTTTGTTTATTAACACTCTACAGTAAGACTCTATTTGTTAACCTCAGTTAATTGAACTAAAGTCAATGTAATGACAACAACAAAAACATTTCATAGTTGATGCATAATTAAACATTAAAATAAAAAGTTGTAATCTTTTATTTAAATGGATTTAATAACTACCACAATTCAGTTGCGTTTTTATATAAATAAGTATTTCTAAATAAATAAATAATAAATATAATATGCCTGGTAATGACAATAACAAAAGCATTTATCTATCTTTTAGGGGATGTTAATTTCTTAGTTAATGCATAATATTAGTGCATTAAAATCAAAATTCATAACTATAGTAAGGCTATTTCTCACTGCTGATTTTAATGGATTAACTAATGTTTACTAATGAGATTTTCATGTAAAGTGTGACCTGATGTACTTTATGATCCTTTTGCAATTTAATTTGGTTGAAACATTTGACTCCTGAACGTGTATAAACAGTAAGTATTTTTTGTTCTTATGCATGTTAAAGTAATCATTTTTCGCAGCTTAGGCCAATATCTTGATAATATCCTATGCATATACTGTGATAAAAGTTTTAGCAATTAATCACAATTAGAAAATGTTGCCCTGGTATCACAGAGTACCTCTTTTTTCCCCCAGTAGCATCATTTAAATCTCATCTATTATAATTTTATTAAATACTTGCAAGGAATGTTCTATGCTGAATGATTTTATTACTTTTATTTAGTGACTCAGACTCTTCATCCTCCACATCCTCATCTTCATCCACTTCTTCCTCTTCCTCCTCTGAGCCTTTTGAGGTAGTAATGAAGCCGAATAAAGCAGAAGATGATGATGATGAAGGTTTTGCTGGGGGCAATAAGAGGTCAGCACCGGTCAAAACACAAGATGAGCTGCTTATTGATGTAAGTTTTAAGATTTTCCTTCTTTCCCAACAGCAGTTCATAAACCCAAACTGATATGTTTAAAACTTTCTCAGTGTCTTTGATTAGATTGTGAATTATTGTACTTATTAGTGATATTAGAGGTGTAATTCAGAAGAGTTTTGTCATCTAGGAATATAGATTTGGGGATTCAACCTAAAATTATATTTATAGTCTTGTTTTAAATACATACAACATTCTTGCCAAAAAACTGATGTGGTCTGTTACCAAAATCTTATTGTCTTCCACCATAATAGTATTATTAATAATATTATTAATAATAATATACAAAGAGTGCAAAATCCAAAAACTCTTTAAGTGCCATCTTTCTCAGGCTCCTATGTTTATGTTCAGTTATTTCACTTTTATGCAAAAGAATAGGTTATTTTCATTGCCTTTATTTATAGTTAAAGAACTGAATTAAACATAGGAGCCTGAGAAAAATGCTCATTTTAGAAGAACATTTCAGATGGCACATAAGAGGCTTTTGCATCTGAATCCTTCACATGTTTTTGGCAAAGTGATGTGTAATTATTTTTATTCATAAAAAAAAAAAAAAACGTTATTCATTGGATATGTTATATTTTGGGTCTTAATAAAATAGAAATAATAAAAGATTTTATACACATACAAAAGGTATTAAATTCAACTAAAGTGTCTGTGTTAATGTTTCAAGTCTTTTTGGTGAAAAATAAATTCATTCAGAGTAGAAAATTATTCAGGTTAACAAATATCTATATACAAAAATGATGCAACACTTAATTTGACTTTTAATTATTAAAGATTTTTGCATAAATATTTTACAATGCCATTTTGGGTGTATAAACAATTCTTACATTGAAGTTCTAATCGAATTAGATTTAATTAAACTGTGGAAAAGCTTGACTACACTATTTGTGTCTGTTACGATGACGACTGTGTCAGATTATGTGATTTAAAAAAATATATAATTTAATTGTATTTTTTACTTATACATTTGTGTCGTAAACCAACAAGTTTTACCAAAATGACAGGTTTTATACTGGATCCTTTGTTATTCAAATATCTATTTAAACCTTTACTCCATTGCATAATACCAATTAGCAACACCAAAACCATTATTTCACTATGTTTGAAAGTTGTGCATGTACAGAAGAGCTTAAGTGTTTGTCAGTGTCACAGATGTAATTGATCCCCTCGTGGAAAAGTAAAAACAAAAACAAAATCATAATTTGTTGTTGTCCACTATGACAGTGTTTCCCAACCCTGTTCCTGGAGGCACACCAACAGTACATATTTTGGATGTCTCCCTTATCTGACCCATTTATTTCAGGTTTTGGAGTCTCTTCTAATGTTATGATGACTCAGGTGTGTTTGATTAGGGAGAGGTTGAAAATGTGTACTGTTGGTGTGTTTACAGGAACAGGGTTGGGAAACACTGCATTATAACACACCATACAAGAGCAAACTATTGATTCTTGTCTCCTGATACCCATTGTCATTTGTGCCAAAGTCAGGCTGTTAATGCATAGTCTGACCTAAATGAATTATGCCTGACCCGTCCACTTGTGACTGAACCAACCGAGACCAATGTTAATAGCAGTCATAAATGATAATGACATGTAAGGTATCTTGTGTGTAGGACCTTCCTGCAGTGGAAAACTTGATCATCAGCCTTCCTGAAGATACAGAGATGGAGCCCATCGGCACAATATCAAGCATTGTGGAGCAATTAGGTATTCCAACATCTGCCAAACCACACGTTATGTTTATATATGGCATTAACAAGCTGGTTTTAAAGTACTAAAAGTGGACTTATTTTGATTAGTGATTGTGGAGTCATACAAGAACTTACCACCACTGAATGAAGAAAGCGTGTTATTCAGCAAAAACAGAAACTCTGTCGGCAAGGTCGGTAACAAATATCAGTCAAATTCATTCCCTAATGTTTTGCAATGTGTCAATATGTACTATGCCATTTTCAAAGATATATTTGGGAATAATCAGCTTGTCGATTTCTCTTCAGGTCTTTGAAATATTCGGGCCAGTTTGTCAGCCCTTCTATGTTTTACGGTTCAACTCTAATGAGGACATTGAACAGAAAGACCTTAAAGTTCGAGACCCGGTGTACTTTGCCCCCAAAATTAAAGATTTCACAGACTACATCTTTACAGACAAACTCAAAACGTAAGTAGCTCATGACATTCATTTTATTTATTCGAATGCTCTTTTGATACCTGTGCTATTTTTCCACAAACATGAACCAATGATTCCTCTCAAACCAGGTTCAAAGGCTCAGATGCTTCCTGGAAAAATGACCAGGAACCTCCCCTTGAGGTAAATGTGCCTTTTCATAACAATTATGTAGGAAATCAGGTCAGCGCAGGTTTAATCTGTGTGGAAGAGCGTGGCATCCTGCTTTAATGTGTCATCAGTGTTATCTGTTAATGAGGGATTGTTTAGCCTCTCTGCTGATTGGGTTTTATTCTGTTTCTGCGTAGGCGCTTGACTTTAGTGATGATGAGCAAGAGAGGCTGGCTAAACAGAAGCTAAAAGAGCAAAAGAGACGCCAACAAAACGATTCTGACTCAGGTGGGTCAAGTGGTTTAATAACGTGGCCCTACATTTGTTTTGGGGACTCCAGCAATAGGTTTACATCCATTCAGGGTAAGAAAGAAAAAAAACAAAAAACACATCTTTGTCATAATATATACAGTTGAAGACAGAGCTGTATTTCCCCCCCAATTTCTGTTTAACGGAAATAAGAATTTTTTTTCAACACATTTCTAAACATAATAGTTTTAATAATTAATTTCTAATAACTGATTTCTTTTTTTTGCCATGATGACAGTACATAATATTTTACTACATATCTGTATACTGAATACACTAGTATTCAGCTTAAAGTGCAGTTTAAAGGCTTAACTAGGTTATTTAGGCAAGTCATTGTATAACAGTGTTTTGTTCTGTAGACAATTGACAAAAAATATTGTTGCTTTCATTTTAGCCAAAATAAAACAAATGAGAAAAAATATTATAGGAAATACTGTATAAATACTGCATCCTCAAATGTGCAAATGTTTTACTGTAAATAAAATGCTAGTAGGATTGTAAAAAGAGTTAGTGATTGACCTTTTAATGATTGATTATAAAGACTAATAATATACAACTTGTCAAAAGATATACACACTGCCAAGTGATACATGCATGTGTTCATGTGAGCAAAAGAAAAATTACTTATTGTAAGTGTTTTCTTTTCATATGTGCATATTAGGATATATACAAAATGTTTGCTTAATCAATGATTGAAAAGGTGTACTAATTTAAAGGATTACTGAAAAACTTACACACACTATACACACTTTTACACACTATAGGCAATATCTGACAAGCAAAATCCGCTTGTTAATTGTGACGTCACGCGAAGTGGCTTCCGTGTCCAAATGCTCTATCAAACTGTATGGGGAGACTCATCAAATGGTAATAATAAACATTTACAAAGCGATGTAATACTTTCGAAAATCACGATCGCAATATATATGTCCATGCCTAATATCCGATGGCCAGAAAGTGATTTTTTATAAATTGTTAAAATTTTGGTATTTGTGATGCAGCAAGCCCAGAGGATGATGAGTACACTGATTGTTTTTATAAAATTCACTTTAATGTGTGCTGACTTAAAAAGTGGTCATAAACGAATATTTTCTCAATTCAAATGAGTAGCGGCTTGGACCCGGAAACAGTATTCCATACGTCACCGATACGTCACGACTTAACAAGCGGATAGGGATACTTAAATTAAAATCTTTTGCTTGTGCATGTGGCTCAATGTAGCTATATGCTAAGCACTACTTTTTAATCAACTTTTTTCATTGTCTTATCAGAGGATGAATCGGATGCCCATAAAATGCCTCAAAAAGCTGCGCGGAGGAAGCCCAGACAGAACCGCAACCACCCTCGTGGGCAGCATCACAATCGTGGTGGCGGTTTCCACAGCAACTACCACGCTCACCCCCGGTTCCCATCTGAATACATGTTCCCCCATCCAGATCCTCACATGTTTCCCTATCAGGGCCCGATGGTCCCACATTTTCCCAGACCATCACCCTATCACATGGGCATGGCCCCGTGGCCCCCAGGACCCAATCAGGGCTTTATGTTCCAGCCCCAACCTCCACCACCACCACCACCTCCATTTAATTAGTAAACCTGTGACTGAATCACTGTCTTTGCCCTAAATGCAATCACAATCTTTGTATACTAATATATCTGTATGCAAGTGTATAGTGTGGATCAATCGCAACTGTATATTATCACGGTGCAATTTTTCATTTTGTATTAAAAATGATTAATTTCTCATTTTCAGTGTCTCTTTCTACACATGGTGTTTTTTGCAGATCTGTTTAAATGGGGATCATGTTACAGTGAAATTTAATACATTGTATTTTTCATAAAGTTTGAGTTGTCTGCGCCAATGAAACAAGGACAGATGCAAGAAACATATAAGACGTAATTGAATTTATAATGGTTTTCAAGTCTAAATTATTAGATGCATTAATACAACTGTCATTGGTGCTGAGTATCATTGAAAATCAGTTACTTTCTATATTCTGTTTACAGTTTGTACAAATACAATTATGGTGTTGATCTATTTCAGATAACATACTACGGCTCAAGTTATTCAGCCAGGAACAGTAAGTGCTTTTCTTGTTTTCTTTACAATATTGTTGAATAAGCTGTATAGTTACCAGTTTATAGTAATATAACTGCACTTTCTTATATTTTACAATAACATTATGGTTATTAAAGCAGCAGTTGATTCTTGAAGTAGATTCTGGGCTTTATTAGCTTCGGAAGGTTGTTAATTTAATAATATTGTACAGTTTTTAGCATTTTAATAAAGGTTATGTAAATAGAAGATGATTATATAAGTCACTTTGCAAGTGTGGGTTACAACCACTGATTATAGTTCAATTTGTTGTGATCTACACCCTTGGTCAATTTTTAACCAAACAGTGCCCTATCCCATGATCCCATGTCTTCTTTCCTATTGATATTATGGGTGTCCAGGGATGCTCTTGTCTATCTGATGTTTGTAAAGTGTAATTCTGACCTCAGTATCCCAAGCGTTGGGACTCAAGGTTGCAGTGTGTTTCCAGCAGATTGGCAGTGCCCAGGGCCACACAATCCAGCTGGGAACTGGCACTTTCATTCGTTTCCGTGCAATATGGGGCACCTGGATGGAAAATGTCTCGGCCATGTCTGAACCACTGAAATGGAAAGAAAAGTTACATATTAGCTTATTGTGTAATTAAAGGTATATTTGCTAAGGACAGATTTATTTTAGAAATAAAAAAATGCAGTATATATGGGAAATGTTTGTTTTATTCTATAAAGATGTTATAATATTTCTAAGAAAGTTTAAATTTGGTCGTTTTATAGCATTTTCTCAAAAAAATTATTTAAGTTTATGTTCTAAAACATTTTTATTTTAAATTCAGAAGGAAAATCATCATTTTCATCATCAACATTTTCTTTTCGGCTTAGTCCCTTTATTAATCTGGGGTCGCCACAGCAGAATGAACCGCCAACTTATCCAGCATATGTTTTACGCAGCGGATGCCCTTCCAGCTGCAACCCATCACTGGGAATCACCCATACACACTCATTCACACACTAAGGACAATTTAGCTTACCCAATTCACCTGTAGCGCATGTCTTTGGATTTGAGGGGGAAACCGGAGAAAACCCACGCGAACACGGGGAGAACATGCAAACTCCACACAGAAATGCCAACTGACCCAGCCGAGGCTCGAACCAGCGACCTTCTTGCTTCATGCGCCACCGCGTCGCCTAACATTTTATTTTACTCGTCTATAAAGTGTAAACCCAAAGAAACTGCGATTTTCCAAGTGGTCTCGTTTTTTTCCAGCTGCTGTATATTGGGTACATCAGATTTTGCCTTTGTTTTTTCAATTACAAAAATACCACCAATTATACCGCTTCCTGCTGACTTTTCCTCAATGAAAATGCGGTTTGGCCATTTCTGTTTATGACTGGAACGTGCGTAAACGTCACTTCCTTCGTTACAAACTGTTCACGCATTGGCAGTCCAAAAAAAAAAAGTGATTACTTGGAAATGTCTACATATAAATTGGCCCCTTTAAGAATCTTAATTGAACATAATGTAGGACTAATTACGATAACTCGTCGATTAACTTACATTTTTTGCCGCTACAAAGTCGTCTTTGTCCCTTTGTCCTTATAACATCTAATAATGTTTTGTTGTGTTTATATAATGAACGGAGAAAGAATGATCGAAATGGAACTCAAATAAACATTACGTAAACGGGTGTAAGTATGAAAACTTTAAATTAACACTTTAAACCGAACCAGTAACGTTATCAGTTTAGTGTTTTTCCTCTTCTTTGTTGGCGTGTCATTTGAGGGGAACAATTTTGGCCCTGTTTCAGCAGTGATTCAGTTTCCTCCTTGGACCGTTTGGTTGCCAGGCAACGCCATCAGGTTTCTGTGACAGAGACTGGCAGCTCTTCGCTCTTTTTTCTCGCGCTGACACGGATCTCCTACAATCTGAATATTTTTGGCAAAACAAAGACACTGAGCTTCTGCGTATGGCGAAATGTCTCTCAGCCAGCTGTAGTTTGTAAATGAGGGAAGTAAATGTCATTTCCTTGTTGTGGTAATTGGTTAAAGCATTGAGCACTGCGTATTGCGTATATGTAGGCTACAATAAGTCAATAAACTACAGGTGAGTTGACCATTTTGACTAATATGTTAGATACAAATGACCATTGTTGTCCCCTCACTAGTGCTTTACAAAAATAAATGGTCCCTAATGTTTGTAGTATTGTAATGTTTGCGTTTTGTGGCTGACGAATACAGCAAAACATATAGATTCATATATTTCTAAAGCATAAGTGTACTGTGCAGAGTAATTTATTCTAGTTTTTATATAGGCCTATTATTAATATATATATTTCTATATTTCACCTTTGTTTATATTTGTTTGTTTATTTATTTAAAGTACTTTCTTGTGCTTTTGTAATGTTTAAAATGGTCACTAATTGATTTTGGTTGTGTTTTTTTTCTTCCAGATAGTAATTTCTGTGCTTCAAACAATAATTTAATTATCACATAAAATAAATAAATGAATATATATGGAGAAAAACTTCATTTACCCAAGATGCTGTATGGATAATGCCACTAGTCACTCGCATTGTTAAATGAAAAACATTGAATGGGGAAAAATGCTTTCAGTGTTGCATGCGACTGTTCATTGTGAAGTAATGAATACCATTTCACTTGCGTTTGCTCAACAGTGTGCAGTATTCAGTAAGCAGTGAGCTGTTTTTTCATAAAGAAAACAGCCTAAGATAGAAAGTGATTGAATCAACTTTAAAAAAAAAAGTATTTTCTCATAAAAAATGAATTATGTTTATGCACACTTGTGAAATATTTCTTCTTTACTTCTTCCTCTTCCTCTCAGGGCTTTGCATTGCTGTGTAGTCACGTCTTTCTTGGCCATCTGCCCAGTCTGATCCTAAACGGGCCGCAAGTTTCAGAATGAGGCCTCCATGTTGTTCGAATTAATCTTGCTGGGAGAATGAAGGACCAGATCTGCCCAAATCACACTTGGAATGTAAATATATACTCCCAAAAAAGGCTTTGATTCAGCTGACTGCTGTGAAATTGACTGAAATCTGTAAAAACAATCTATTTAAGTTTATGGAAATGCAGAATTAAACAGTTCATCCAGAAATGGAAATTCTGTCATTTTATCATCCTGATGTTGTTCCAAACCTACATGGTAACTTCAAATATGGAAATTGTTTTGAAGAATGTTGGTGCCTAAATAGTTTTGGTTTCTATTGACTTTCATTATGTAATGGAAATGTATTGGAGCAAAATGTTTCAAAATAGTTTCTGTAGATTTTTACAGAATTTTTTAAATAGAATTACATGAGGATGACAAAAGTGTTATTTTTTTGTATGTAAAAAAAAACATTGAATTTAAAAGAATTTATATTCATTTCACATAAAAAAAATCTTTATTAACAAGCTTACATTCATGTATAAAATAAAAAAAATAAAAAAAATTATATTCAAGTAAACATATTTATAAAATATGATTATAAATCATATCATTCATTCATTTTCTTTTCGGCTTAGTCCCTTCATTAATCTAGGGTCGCCACAGCGGGATGAACCGCCAACTTATCCAGCATATGTTTTACGCAGCGGATGCCCTTCCAGCTGCAACCCATCACTGGGAAACATTCATACACACGCATTCACACACATACACTACATACAATTTTAGCTTACCCAATTCACCTATAGCGCATGTCTTTGGACTTGTGGGGGAAACCGGAGCACCCGGAGGAAACCCACGCGAACACGGGGAGAACATGCAAACTCCACACAGAAATGCCAACTGACCCAGCCGAGGCTCGAACCAGCGACCTTCTTGCTGTGAGGCTATTGTGCTACCCACTGCGCCACCGCGTCGCCCATTATAAATCATATTTATTTATAAATCTTTTTTAAAATTTACAATAAAATAAATTCTACATTTAATTCAGGTCTAAATAATAATAATAATAATAATAATAATAATAATTTAAATATAATAATAATTATGATGATAAGGATTAATAGAAGAAATTAAATACAATTTAAATAATTAAATTTATTAGTATAAATAATTCAAATAAAAATAAAGAAAAAAAACACTAAACCTACTTTATTATAAAAACTTTTTTTTGTTTTTTTAAAGAAAAAGAAATTAAAAAAGTCATAAGTGAAAGTAAAATAGTGTTATATAAATATTTATAATATATTTTTTATATACTTATACATTATAAGTGTTAAACTCTACTATATTATACTATATTATGAGCCACAGTTACCATAATTCACCATAATTATTGTTTCAAAAGCATCAAGATTCTCTCAACATCTGATTTCAGAGAAAATGTCCTTCACACAAAGCAGCCCAAGAGTTAACTGATGACAAAAGAGCAAACTGAGCTGAAAGATAAAGGGGGAGCAAGAGAGCTTGAGCGAGTGTCCGAGCGAGAGAGAGAGAGAGAGAAGGAGGGAGGAGAGACGAGAGCAGGACGCGCAGCAAACGACACATAATACACAGCGAGTAACAGCAACATAAGCTTTCAGAGTCCTGAGCTGCACACAGATCTCATTAAAGGTAAGCAGACCAGTGCTTCCAGAATAAGCATGTCTCTGAAACACCCTTGATGCTGCTTTGCTTTGTTTTGTTTTTTTATATGGAGGAGACAATAAGAAACAGCAGAGAGAGGAAACTGCACGCTTGATAAGCAAGAGCAATAAATCCTCTGAAAGTGATGCCTGCAGTTGTATACAGGGATATGGAACTGATCTGTGTGTGTTTATGTGTGTGTGTGTTTCAGGATGTATCGACCGTCGCAGCACAGTGTGTGTGTAGCCTGACATTCCTGATCGTCCCTCCTGTTTTCTGACCAGACTCACTGCGTCTCTGCTTCCCTGGCGAGTGTGTGTGTGTGTTGTGTTTGGACATCTGATTCTCCCTCTTCCTGAGGCCTGTCCACTGCGGTCATGGACTGCGGATTGCGCTTGCCACCCGTCATCGAGGAGGTCTTGGATCCTGCAGGTGTGTGTGTGTGTGTGTGTGTGTGTGCGTGCGTGTGCGTGCGTGCGTGCGTGCGTGTGTGTGTGTGTGTGTGTGTGTGTGTGTGTGTGTGTGTGTGTGTGTGTGTGTGTTTCTACAGGTGTTCGTTTGTGCGGTGATGCATGAAAATAATTATTGTTTTCTCTCCTCCTGCCTGTATCTGCATTGCTATCTGGTCTGGCAGAAGGTTATTTAGGAGAATGAGGCTGAATTGGTATTTTGTCTGATGTTAAAGAGAAACAGAGAGAGAGAGCGTTTGGTTTGTCATTCTTGGAGTAAAGGATGGGATATATGTGTGTGTGTGATTGCAGGTTGACAATTGTGTATTGGTAGACAAGAAAGATCATAGATATTGTGATGTTTGTTAGTCTTCTAATGCACCTGCAGCACTGGAGAAATGGTGTTGTTTACCAGGTGGTTTCTAGATTAAAAAAAAAGAAAAGAAAAGAGTTTAATTCAGAAGTAAAATGGTTTAAGATATTTAGATTTATTTTAGTATGACTTAAGTTTGTATCTTAGGTCACAATTTTTGCTATTTGCATATTATGTTAATAAGACAATGATAAAAACAAAAATAATGTAATGTAAAATAATCTATTAGTAGTCAGTGGGTTAAAAAAAAGATTTAGTTGACAATATATAATACATATATTTACTTTAAGGATTTAACTATTATTATTTTTAGAATCAAAAATCCCCCAAAATTAATTACATAAAATATCAGATGATACATCTATCTGTGAATTGTACAAATGTGATAAAAATGTCTAAAATGTGTCAAAGATGAGACACATTGTGGGTGTCTGCGTTAAATTTAAGAAGTGATGCCACATACTATAGAAAGCATTTTAAATGCAAGAAAATTTCCCACTTTTGCTTCAGATAACATTTGGAAAAATAAAATGAAAACATATGACTAAAATAATCTATAATTCTAAATGTTAAAAAAAATAAATCAGTAATTGATGATGATGATAAAAGTATGTATACACACAGTTTTGATATGATTAAAATGTTTGGTTATTAATTTTTGGAAGTAATCATTTTGAATATATATTATATGTACTTAAAAAAAAAAACTTTTTATTGACGATGTAACAGAAATGTGACAATATAATACATCACAATCATATTTACATCTTTGTTTTCAAGTTAAAAGAAAAACAATAATTGCAAAAAAAAAACAATACTAAACAAAAAAGAGAGGAGAAAAAAGAAATAAAAAAGGGAGGCACAGGTTGTTTTAATTAGTAACAGATATACACTTAACTTTGTGCACACATTCATACTTTACAAACTTTCCATAATAATCTTGTCAAGGAGGGAAGTTTGTTTTACTGTGGTCATCTTGTGTGTCTGCTAATAAATAAGTCTGTTTCATTTTCACACGATGCATATTTGCAGGAAACTGCATAGTTTGGTTGACGAATGCAAAGCCTTTGAAGATGCACAGCAAAGGATTATGGGAAACTGCATATGTATATATATATATTCAGATATGTAGCATGCTGGCTAGGGTGTTGTTAAAAAAAACTATTATAGTTGCATGCATTTATTTGCATGCTGTAGATTTCTCCTTACAAGGGATTGTATGTCCTAAATAGCTGTTTCTGCAGACTAGAGGGATTGTTTTAAATTGAGCCTCTGATCAAAAGCAGAGCCGTATGTGATCTTCAAAGCTTCAGTCCCACCGTCTCCATCTCTCTTACTGCTTTGCCAATATATATCACCCCCTGTGACAAGACACAAATGTAGTTTTACTTGATTTCACTGTAAATTTGGAATATTTGTTTCTATAGGTGGATTTATAAGTCAAACACACATGCCTCCTCTATGCAGTGCTTCTCTAACAATTGCCTCTAAATGGCCTGCTGATTTAACCAGCAATAATGGTGCTGCCTACTTTTCCTCCATCCACCAGACTCCCACATGCATCACATTTTTCGAGTGTCACTTGCATTCCCTGTCCACCCCCGGATGATGAAAACACACATTCTTTCTCTGGCCGCCCACATTCTGGGTGCCTAGAAAGTTTAGGTCAAGTTGAAGCCCCAAAAAGTTTTTCACTATTGCAGTTCATTTGCATACTCAAGCCCTTTCTCATTTCATGCTGATTGAGTTTTTGTGCTTAAAAAGAGATGCTTTTACAGTCAAAACTAAAAAATGAAGTAGTAGTAGTAGAAAACTTTATTAATCCATGTGAGCGGAAATTAATTTGCCACCATTGACATTTCAATTACAGAAAATTAATAGACAACCAGCACCACAAAAACAACTACACCCAACTACATATTACAGTCACAGTAAATAACTGAGCAATAAAAACAAAACTAACACACTTACAAATTACACCACTTCATTAAAAAAAACCTGACAGCAGTTGTAATAAATGCTTATCATCCTAGTCCAGGGGTGTCAGACTCAGTTTTTGGAGGGCTGCAGCTCTGCACAGTTTAGCTTGAAACCTAATTAAACACACCTGATTAAACTAATTGAGTACTCTAAAGGTACTGAGTTTGACACCCCTGTCCTATTCATATATTAACATGAAAGTCAGGATTTTTTTATTTCTCACAGTTGCTAGTTTATAGTCTCGTAATTCTGACTTTATTAATGTCTTGCAATTTTGACTTTTTTTTCTCAGATATTAACTTGACAAACTTTCCATTTAAAAAAAAGTCAGAATTGTGAAATAAAGTAAGAGTTGAGAGGTACAAAGTGAAACTACTGTCAGTTCTGTTTATTTCTTGCAACTTTGAGTTTATGTCTGGTAGTTCTAAGAATGTTTCATAGATTTTTGAGATACAGATTCAGAGTTACAATAAACTTGCAACTCTGAGAAAAAGTCTGAATTGTTAGATGTTAATGTGCAATAGAATTTTAAACCCACAATTCTCAAACGTGATCTCACAAGTAAAAAAAAAGTTAAAAAAAAAAAAAAGTAAGAATAGTTGCAATTACCTTCTTTATATTCTGTGGCAAAAATAAACTTGAATATTACCTCATACAAAGTCATGACATGTAAAGTCATCAAACCTGTTATTTTGACACACCAGAAGAATGATTGTTTACCTATCATCCACATAGAATAGTCATTCAGAATAAGAATTTGGACAACGTCTCAGAAATGTTTCACCATCCAAGCTGCAAAATTTGGCTTAGAAATATTGCACCAATGCATTAATGTGACACATTTTTAGGATGTTTTTAGAAACTGAAGAATGTTTTGAAGTTGTTTTCTGTGGGATTGACACCATTCCATAGCATGCTACAAATGCATGACTTGTTTTGAACCTAGAACGTTCATTTTGCACTTGTTTATGTTTTGGAGGTTTGCATACATTGATCTTTAAACCTCAAATGACACAAACAAGGCACTCTGTGGCTTTCCTTCCTCTGAATCTTCCTCTCCTCCTTCCTGCAAGTTTCCTCCCTGTGTTGCTCTCTGACCCAATCTTGGATGTGAGGAGTGGCTCTCTAGAACTTTCCAGAAGAGCTGACAGCAGGAATCTCAAGGGCAGTTCAACTGAGATCATGCTCGGTTAGCTAAAAAATTTAAAACAATCAGAGAAAGTGTATACGCGCTGCACAGGAAAGTTAAGGCACCCACACACAAAACTTCATCATAAGTGAGTGCTGAAGGAGTCCAGCGAGAGTTCCAGCTTTGAAAGTTTCTGCTTTTGGAGTTTGAGAGATCAAATTAACTTTTCTTACTGAATTTTTTTCTTTTTTTCAGCTTCTGGTGTTCTGTGAGTTTTGGTGCTTGTTCTCAAATATGAAATCAAAATGGCCCATTGGTTTTCTATTGCATCTGTGCACATTATTATAAATGGAAAATGCAGATTTTGTGATGATGTAACCCTTTTCTGATGATGTAACCCTTAAATTATTAGCCTATTATTTTTACTAATACATTTTCTGAGGAAAATATGAGTGACTGTCCGAAAGTCAGTGCCATTATACTGAGGTGTAGTGGGTGGGTTGGACATTTTGTATTGTTGCTAGGGTGTTCTGAGTGGTTCGTTTTGTTGCTGTGATGTTGCTAGGGTGTTCTGAGTAGTTTTTCATGTTGCTGAGGCATTATTATTGGTTTTAGCACATTGGTGTTTACTTTTCCCACATTGCTTTGTCTTTGCTATGGCGTTTTAGCATGTTACTATGTGTTTACAAGGGTGTTCTAAGTGATTTTAGCAAGTTTCTAAGTTGCTTTTTTTTAGTGGTTTAGCATTATATTTGCTTGTTAGGGTGCTCTAATAGGATTAAGCATGCTATTATGTGGTTGCTAATGCATTTTGAGTGGTTTTAACTTGACTGAATGTGTTTTTTAAGGTAGTTTTAGCATGTTGCTATGTGATAACTAGGGTGTATTGAGTTGTTTTAGCTTGCCATTATGTGGTTTTTAGCTTGATGCTATTTGGTTGTTTGACTGTTTTTAGCACGTTGCAATGTGGTTGCTAAGGTGTTCTGTGTGGTTTTAGCGTGTCATTATGTGGTTGTTAGGGTGTTCTGGGTGGTTTTACCTAATGTCCATGTGGTTGCTAGGGTGTTTTGTGTGGTTTTAGCATGATGCTATGTGGTTATGTTGTTTTGATTAGATTTAACACATTGCTTTGTTGTTGCTAAGATACTCTGTATGGTTTTGGCCTATTGTTTTTTGAGGTATTAGCAGGCTTCTAGTGGCTATAGCATGTTCCTATGTGGTTGCTAATGTGTTCTTGTTGTATTAGCATGTTGCTATGAATTCTTAAGGAGTTCTGAGTGGTCTTATTATGTCCTCATGTTGTTCTTTGACATGGGCCAATCATGAGGATGCAACTCAAGCATCACCTTTTTATGCTTAAGGTGCTTAATGCATCATATAATATAACCGTGATCCTTGTTATAATGTATTGTGTTTTGAATTCCAATATGATTTTTTGTTACATTCTATAACTCCTCAGAGGACCAGCTTATGCATGTAGTTTTATATTATGCACGTTAAGTGTAAAACTGGCTTGAGCAGGGGACTGTAACCATGGCAACAAGGCGAGAGCGTATGGACTCCTGCAAACTTTAACGTCACACATCTTCTCCTTTTGCGTCAGAGCAACAAACCGGTGCCGTTTTCTCCTCTCTATCTCCTCTTTTTCCTGCTTCCACTTCCGCCCCTCCTCCTTTTCTCGGTTTCTCCTATTCTATCACTCAACCTTTCCTCCTGCCGAGCCAGGATAGAGGCCGCGTGAATAATTCATGCGTCTCCTCACTGCGTCAGAAATGTGACACGTGTGCACACACGCATTTAAAAGCACTCTTGCTTCAGGGACCCAGCGATGTCTCACTTAAACCTAACTCTCACCTTTTCAATAACAAGTGTATGCATTGCTTTGTTTGAATGCTTTATGACACATGCTCTTGTTCTTTGATTTTGATGTTTCCAGTGTGTGTTGAGAGATGAATCAGAGTGGGAAGGACGCAGTCAGTGTGACCTTTTTGTGCTGAGGCTTGTCTTACATTACTCTGCAAGTGTGTGTAATGGTCAATGATGCGTGTCTGTCAGGGATTCAGACTGGACGTCTTTACCACCACAACGGGCAAAGAGCTCAGATATCGTGATAGCAGGGCCAACAGAGATCAAGGGTATATTTGGTTTTGTTCTAAATCTTTTATGTGTTTTCTTTGCAGGACTAGGTTGCAGCTAGAGTGCTAAAATAAAAGAATTAGGAACCAGCTAACCAGAGATTACTAATTTCATTCATTCATTCATTCATTCATTCATTCATTCATTCATTCATTCATTCATTCATTCATTCATTTATTCAGCAATAGTTTTTTCTTCTTTTTTTCAGCATTGCACATTGTCATTTGAACTGAATGAAAATGATATATGCATAAAATGTATTATATGGTCATATTAGTTAAACTTCATGAATGCTCATAATGACAGCTTAATGAAACAGCATGAAAGTAACATAAAATACTAGTCTGAAAACTTATTAAAAAAATATATAAATAAAAAAAAATCATTCACTTTCAGATGAACAAGTGTTCAATGTTTCATCAGGCAATGGTTTGTAGGTGTACATCTACAAAAATAATTTTCTAAATGGGTGTGAGATATGGGGTCAGATAAAGGGTCAGTTTAATTATATTTATATATTCAAAAATGACCGGAATTACCTATTCCAAAATTACCTGAACCCCCCCCCCCAACCCCCCCTCCCCAACCCCAATATAAACCTTTATATCTTATAAAATGATTGTAAAAACAAAATCTGAAATTAATAAACGAATTAAATACATACCAAGAATGAAATTAAATAAATTTGCAAAGCTTCTTTCTATTACAAAAAATATATAATTTGTATTATCGATACAAATGAATGTATCTTTTCTCAGTAAAAAAACATGAATGCATTATAAATGAAAATTGTAAAGGTTGATTAATTCAAATAAATAAGCTTGAAAATATATAAATGTATTGATTTTTATAAAAATGAAAATGACAAATGTGTTTATCCAAATTGCCAAATCCTAAATGTAAAAAAGAGAGAAAGTCATAGATAATCCATAAATTGCAGTTTTGTACATTTGTTTTCTTACTCATTAAAAAAGAACCGGTGTATAAATAATGCAATCCACAACTCTCATTATATTCACTCCTGCATGAGGAAACAGCTCTCTTTCTAAACTACATTATATTGGACACAACTATATATTGATGCACACAAACATTTAATTAACCGCTGACCATTATACTTGCACATGGACTCCGGCATTGTCTCTTTTAGTCCCTCATTATACGTGTTTTAAAGTCTGATCAGATGCTTTTCTGCAGCTGTGGTAATGTCTGCGTTGTCATCATCTAATGAGAACTAATTAACGGTGTCACAATAGAGGAGAAGAAAGCAGACTCGGATGCGTAATTGGAGTGTTTTGAGAACACATTTTCCTCCTCACCTGCGAGGCCTCATTGATATTCCTGAAACACAGGCCTGTGCTTACGAGCGGATGCTGATTTACATGTGTTCGTCTGCAAGGGCTTTAGAAGCTCTGTTTAATGCATGTTTTCAGGCTGTAGAAAATGTCATTCTGCACTCTCTGTACGGCGTGCTTGTTCTTAAAGACAGTAATACGAAATCAGAATTGGCCCTGTTTGCTTGATTAATAAATGTCCTTGGACTGACTGTGCATAATTCATAAGTTTGCACCATTGTAATGGAAAATAATTCCTTAATCAACACTTTCTCAGTCTTTGGAATGACTCATCACTTTCCTGTCACAAAGCAGTATGAAAACTTATGTTTTGATTAATCCAGCAGTCAGTAGCTATGTTTCCGTCCACCTATTTTTTATGCACATTTTGGAATATCATATAAAAAATGCTTCATTGCGGTTTTGTCTTCTGAGACACAAGTAATTTATTACATTAGTAAAAAGGCCCACAGTAACTCATCCTACTGCAGCAAATTCCATTTTTCTTTTTGATATTTGGTGACAATTTATCAGGAAGTAGCAATTTAGTTCTCTTTGACTCATTGTATGGAAACTTTAGTTATATTCCAATTTAGTAAATTGCAGTTTAGCGTGTGAGTTTAATTCTTGTCTTTAATTCTTGTTGTTTTTTTCACAGAGATTTGGAAATTTTATTTTCAATTTAATTTTATTTAATTTTATTTATTTATTTGTCATTTATTTATGAAGCCTCAGGCCTTTGGCATTCCCATACTATTCCCATATTATTAATTTTCTCAAAAGAACAACAGGATATCTTTAACAGAATGTAATTGTTGCTCTTTACAGTACAATAAAAGTGAACAGGCACGTGGAGTCCTAAAAATGGTAAAACATAGCATAATTCAATACCATACAACTAGTACATGACACTGTTTAGTTTTTCTTGCATTTGCATTCATTTAAAATACTAAAAGGATGTCACTGATGGCAAATTGTCATTGGTTTTTATGTGCATTTAACAGTGTGGGTTGTTGAATGAGCCATCAAGTCTTTTATTAGAATGATTTATTCAAAAAAGCTGATTCATTCAGTAATAAAACATAACTGCACTGCTCTCAGACATGTAATGTTTATTTTTTTTATTTTTTTTATTGAAAGAAACCAATTTTAACCTTTATTATATTGTACAGGCTGTATAAAATGATAATAATATATTTTGCAACCATGCTGGCATTTGAGAAAATGGTACTTTTGAATTACTTGACTATCCTTTTTTATAAATTTGACAACAAACAATAACCTGCTCAGAGTCATTTTATAAGCTTAATTGAATTTGGAAGTCATTTAGAAGTTATAATAGTTAAATGTCATGGCATAATCACACATTGTGTGTGTATAACATAATCTTTAGTCAGCCAGAGTGCAAGTTAAAGGCAATTCCACAATGTCACCATTCACTTTAATTATATATATATTCACTTTAATTATAACAGAACAGCATGCAATACATTTTCTTTTGTGTTCAACAGAAGATACTATATCATGCAGGTTTCAAACAACATAAATGACAGCAAATGATGACAGAAATGTTATTTTAAGGGAACCGTGCCTTTTAAAAGCCGTTAGCTCCACAGGGCCCATTATTAATATTTCTTTCTGCGTGCATTTGCTTGTAAGTCCCTGTAGGTGATAGTTACAGACCTGTGTTCCCCTGCATCTGTTGTTCCAGCAGAGCTGTCATTTTGATATCTGACAGGCAGCGTTTAGCCAGCTCAGTCTGGGTCTCAGTCCTTTTCACTGAGACGTTGCAATCTATACTTACCCTGTGGTTTAGACAACACCAAACATCAACCGCATCACTTCCCTCAGTCAGAAACGCTCTCGGGGCCTGCTTGACTTCACAAGCAGCTGTTTAACATTGACAAGTGTGGCTTACGACCCATTCCTGAAGATGCGTTTGGTCACACTTCAGCTTTTGCACAGCACTGCAGACGTGGTGGTTGTTTCTGGCAGAAAAAACAGCTCGCTGCATTGCAGTCATGCTTTAATAATGAAGAGGAATGCAATTGAAGTCGAAAACGCAATGCATGCTTAAGTGTGTGTGCGCGAGTCGTTTTGTAGGTTAGCCTTTGTGTTTTTGTGAATGTGCCTGCTGAAGGTGTTTGTCTTTGCCCTTGCTCCTTGATTTCCCAGAGGGCCGTTGTGACTGTGTCCGTCATCATCTTTCCTCTTCTCGGGTGCTGAGCTGAGATTATTAATGATATTTAGGCTCTGATTGTCAGTGCAGCTCAAATGATGGCGACAGGCTGGATTAAATTAAGCGTTTAAATATTATTTTTGGATTTGATGGATGGCTTGAGACTGAAAGGCTGAACAGGCAAGTGTGTTGAAGGATGTATGTGTGTGTGTTAAGGTTAAGGTCAGTGTTGTGTTACTTCAGGCTAGCATTGAGTGTGAGAACAGAGCTATAAACAGGAAGCTGATGTCACATTCTGGATTTTAGCCAGATTTGAGTTGATAATGAGTAGGATTTGCATTTATAATGTTAGTGTATGGGGTCTTCAGGCAAATGACTTTTAGGAAAGATGAATGGGAAGACCCCTTTTTACATTGAAAATTTACTTTTTTTGAGTAAACTTAATATTTAATTCACAGTATATTAAATCTGTTCATCCATCCATTCTTTGTTGTTTATTATTTTATAATTCTTTTATTTGTTCTATCCACTCATCCATCCATCATTGGGTCATTCTACAGAAACATGGATTTATTTTTGGCTAAATGTCTAAAAAATATATATATTTAAAAACCTTTTGCTTATAGACCAAATTAATCAACTACCTTTTGAGTTTATAAATATGAATAAATGACAGCTGAATGATCTATAATTTTTTTTGTACATTTATTTAAAGATCATATGTACGATTGTTTTGTCATGGGTGTTACCTGCTTTTTTGACAATATTAAAAGTTTTTATTAAATAGTATTTCTGTTTTTTTTTTCAGCACGTCATCATTTACAGAAGAAGAATGATTATGCAACAAATAAAGAGATTGTTTTATTTGTTTTTTCAGGTTTGTTTAAAGTGCTACTTCACGATAGTTAATTTCTGCAACCATACATTTTATATAAAAACAAAAATATTTGAAAAACATCTACAAACAAGTCATGATGCAATCCTTTAAATCGTAAATCTTAAGTGTAGCAGAATTCAGTGGATGTAAAGTTATTATCTTTTTAAATGATTATACGTTTCTGTAGAATGACCCCATTATTTATGACAGAGCTTTTCAACTCTGGCTCTGGAGATCCACTTTTCCTGCAGAGTTGATCATCAGCCCTAATCAAACACACCTGAGTAAGCTAATAAAGGTGCTCTGGATTACTAGGATGTTACAAACAGGTGAGTTTGATCAAGGTTAACTCTGCTGGAAAATGGATCACGAGGGCCATAGTTGAGGACTACTGATCCATCCATCCATCCATCCATCCATCCATCCATCCATCCATCCATC
>CAIGQV010019029.1:10955143-10969158 GCA_903798115.1 Danio jaintianensis | reverse complement strand
TTATTATTATTATTAGCATCATCATTATTATTATTATTATTATTATTCTTGCATTTCTTATGTTATATATATAACTTACAAGTATATTCATAAATTGTTTTCTTGAAATAACAATATATTATAAATTATATTTATTAATGATTGTATTTATGTATATAATAAATAAATCTTTACTAATATTACTGTTATTATTTTTGAATTTTCATTATAACAAGTAATAAATAATAAGAAATAATAATAAGAAATAAAACAACTGATATAATTTGATAAACTAATACACTTTATATGATTAATGATTGTATATGTATGTATATAAATTATTTAATTAATTAGTTCAGAGGGCAGATAGATCAGACTGGCAAAAGGTGATTTAGGAAGAGAAGAACAGCTGACTGCTGGAACCTGTGATTAAAAGGATGATCATTTGGTAAAGAAGAATGAAAAAGAGCTGATGTAAATAATGAGAAGGTGAAAGAGGAAATGAAGGAGTGAGAAAAAGAGAAGAAGAAAGGATAGAGGAGGAGAGGAGGGTGTGGAAGCGGGCTATTTTTAAGCAGCTGTTTTCTTGATTTGTTGGTGATTAACACAGACTGCAGCAGCAGAGCATGTGCTTTCATTCAATCTGTTTAACACTTATTTCATTTAGCAGAAAGGAGAGAGCGAGCTATGTAACGTCTTGTCTATGTAATTTTTATTGTCAATGTAAATTCAATCAATTGTTGAGTTATGCATATATAATATACAATAGCATACAAACACAATGGTCACGCTTTACGTTAAGGTTCTATTAGGTAATGTTGTTTATTGCATTTACTAATGTGAACTAACAACATTTATTAATCATAGTTCAGTATGTGCTCATGCATTATTAAAATGCAAAGTTGTGCTTGTTAACATTAGTTAATGCACTGTTAGTTAACATGAACTAGCAGTTATTGACTTTAATTCCATTAACTAAGATTAACAAAGATGAATAAACACTGTAATAAATGTGTTATTTATTGTTTGTTTCATTAACTAACATTAACAAATGGAGCCTTATTGTAAAATGTTACCAACCTAACTATATAACGTAAAAATAAAATAATGTATTAGTGCAAAAGTATATATTAAAAAATGAATGCAGATAGTTCTTACAAAATTGTGAAAAGGCTATTTGTGTATGTACAAATATACATGATATACACCATATAAATAAATTTGTAAAATTAAAATTGTTATACAGAGGAAGTAAAATGTTGGATATATAAATTAAAATAAATACTATAAAAGCGTTAAGGAAATATGTGTATTAAAATAGATTATATATTTATATATTATGTATTTATATATTTAATTATACATTTATTATTATTAATATTATAATAATAGTTATTAATAATAAACAATTACTTTATAATTCTATAATGTATTTTTTTACAATATATAAAACAAAAAAAAATAATAATAAGAGTAGTAAACAATTGCTTTAAGTAAGTGAATACAGGCTGTATACACAATATATATATATATATATATATATATATATATATATATATATATAATTAAATGGTAAGTGTATGTGTAATGATTTTTGTACAAAATGCACACACATTATTATTATTATTATTATTATTATTATTATTATTATTATTATTATTATTATTATTATTATTATTTTCAGTAATAGTAAAAGTCTTTGTATACTCAGTGCTGCCACTAGAGGACTCTGTGGGTCTCCTTCAATGTGTAAGGGCCACTTCTGCTGCAGACTGTGATTTTCCCATCAGGACAGTGTTTGTTTTAGTAAACAGACAACAGGTGAAGGCAGAGGGCCGATTCATGGCCTAAATCCCCAAAATAACACCCATTCCCCTGTCAGCGGGGCACTGGTGGCCATGGGTGTGTGTTTGGTTTTCTTGAGGGGGTCTGGAGGTCTGCTGGGGCACACAGAGAGATGACGGCAGGTGATCAAGAGATGAAGGTGCTGAATTTAGCAGATCTCCAAAAGAGACGACAGGTGTGGGACGGGGGGGTCCGTGACATGCAGAGCTTACACATCGCTTTTCCAGCCTGAGAACTGTTTTGGGGTCTTTGAAGTGTCCTGTAACACCAGTGTTGTTGAGTGTGGTGCAAGACTTCCCTGTGAAACAGGAAGAGGGGGCGGGGCATATAATTCAGCCCCAGATTTACAATTCTGTGTTATTCAGATACGTTTTGTGGTCTCTGCCGACTCGCTCCTATTTTTGGACCAGCACAGATGTGTGTGTGTGCGTGTGTGTGTGTGTGTGCGTGTGTGTGCGTGTGTGTGTGTGTATGTGTGTGTGTTTGTGTGTGTGTGGCTCATGTGACATTATAAAGTGAAGTTAAACCTGATTCATCCCAATGAAAAGCATATTTACATCATGTGAATCTTTTAATAATAAATATTGTAAACATTTATTTAATCATAATACCGTTTTTAATTTTTAAATATGTAAAAAATATATAAATTATGTAGTATATATTATAGCTGTAAACAATACAAACTTTTATTATACTTTTAACTTTTTAAACGTTTATAATAATAATAAATTATATAATAATAATAATAATAAACAATTACTTAATCATAAGTAATTTTTTTAAGTATGTAAAAATGTGTAGTACATGTGGTATTTAAAATGTGAATATGTACATATACTTTAGTATGTAATTAATTGTTAAATACCTGTAAACAATTCTAATACTGTAATTATAGTTATAGTGATATTCAATAAAATAATAATTATATATATTATAACTTAATATATAATAATAGTATAATAATAAATACAAATATTAAGAATAAGTATAAATAAACAATTATTTAATCATAATTAATCATATGCCACTTTTACATATGTAAAAATGTATAGTATATAAAATATGTAGTATGGTATTTATAAATATGAATATATAAATATTCTAGTAAATAAACTAGTATGTAATTAATTGTTAAATACCTGTAAACAATTCTAATACTGTAATTATAGTTATAGTGATATTCAATAAAATAATAATTATATATATTATAACTTAATATATAATAATAGTATAATAATAAATACAAATATTAAGAATAAGTATAAATAAACAATTATTTAATCATAATTAATCATATGCCACTTTTACATATGTAAAAATGTATAGTATATAAAATATGTAGTATGGTATTTATAAATATGAATATATAAATATTCTAGTAAATAAACTAGTATGTAATTAATTGTTTAATGCCTGTAAAAATACTAACTTTTATTATATTTAGTGATTTTAATACAAATAATAATTATATATATATATATATATATATATATTTAATTATTTAAAAGTGAATTATAATATTATAATTAGAAATCTATTATAAATAATAATAATTATTATAATAATAATAAATAAAAGAACATATAAAATATGTAGTATATATGGTATTTAAAATATAAATATATACATATGCTTTAGTATGTAATTAATTGTTAAACACCTGTAAACAATACAAACTTTGATTATATTTATTGTGATTTTTGATGATAATGGCAGTGTATAAATATTCATATTGTCTTGTGTTATGCTAAATACATGAGTACTTCCAAAATAAACACGCTCCAGAAGGCAAAAAAAATGCGATCAGAATCAAGTATTCCATCTGTATGACTGTCTTATTTATCAGGGGTTGCCACAGTGGAATGAACTGCTAACTAACATGCCAACTACTCTGGCATACGTTTTGCGCAGCTGCAACCCAGTACTGAGAAATGTCTTGTTTATTGTTGATATTTTCTGTTTTCCACCTCAGACGATGTGTGTGACCTGAAGGCAGAGCTTCCCGTTTTCGGCATCCAAATGACGGCCAAAGAGCGAGGCTCGCTGGAGCACAACGAGGAGCGAGACCAGGAAGATCTGGATACCGGAAACGGAGAGAAGGGCCAGGAGGACGAGCAGGAGAAGAAGAAGGAGGAGCAGGAGGAGCTCAGAGGAGCAGCAGATGAAGAGGAAGAGGAGGAGGAAGAAAATGAGCTGGAGGTGTTGAGGTCTCAGGTGGTGCAGCTGCTGCTGGAGCTGGAGGAGACCAGAGAGGTTTCCCAGAGGCACGAGGACAGCTATAATGAGCTGCAGGGTGAGTGTGCGCACAAACACAGCTGTGACATCAGAGTGACATCATCATGGGAGAGCCCTCTGAGCACCATCAGCTGTCACTGACCCATAAACACACCTGTTCCTGCTGGCTGGCAGGGCCTCACACTGGCATTCCTGGCTTGTTAGTGCTGGATGCCTGGGGTAATTGCTGATTAGTGTCTAATGTGGCTCCAGGTCTTCTAGAGGTTTCAGTGTTCTTTTGAAGTCTCCATTTATCCCATTCCATTTACTCCGTTTATTATAAACAATTATTTGCTTTGTTTTATTTGATCTTTTATCTCTCATATTTAATTAACTTTTAAAGTTTGTTTAATTATAATCTGTTTAATTATGTTTTATCTTATTTCTTTTATTGTTGTACATCATACTTTTTAAAAATTCATTCTATTTTGTTTTTCATGTCATTTGTTTGAATTTCTGTTGACTTTTTTATTTAAATTAGTTTGTTGTCATTTAATTTCTTTGTGTATATAATCTTTTTTTTAGAATTCTTCATTTTTTTTTTAATGATTTTGTTTGATTTTTTTATGCTGTCATATTGCATTATTCATGGATTTCAGTCTTAATTTCTTTTGATTTGCTATTGTATATTTTACATTTCTTTTTTTGTAATTTTATTTTTTGTGTACCTCACAAAGATGCAATATTGCAGTATTTATTATAATTTAATTAATTTAATTTCTTTCCTTTTTATTTTAATTTTTTGTCGTCTTTTTAGTTGTCTAGTGTTTAGTTGTGTCCTTCTATAGTTTTTTTTTTCATTTTAGCTTTTTCCATTTATTTATTAATTAAATTTTTCATAAATATTTGTCTTTTTTATTTATCTTTTTTTATTATGTTATTTTGTTAGTATTTTGTGTTTTAATTTGTTGTCTTATTCCATTTATTAGATTTTCTTCATTTAATTAAAACATTTTTTTTGTCATTTTGTTAGTATTTTTTGTTTTGATTTGTTGTCTTATTAAATTTATGTTTACCCTCACATTTTTATCCAAAAGGCCCTTTCACTCGTAAATTTGTCATATTACGAAGGAAAATATATAACAACCAATATTTACTGGGTTTTTAATGTCATTCCCTGTGTTTGTAGGTCTTTTGGAAGAAGAGCGTCTGGCTAGTGCCCATCAGGCCGAGAGCTTCACCAGACAAATCCAGAGACTTCAAGGTGAACAGAAACACATTTATAATTCTGTCTGCATCACAACAAAGGCATTCAATGATAAATATAATTAACTTAAAATATCACAGATATAAAAACCATTTTACTTAGTCATGAAGCAGCTGTATTGTCCTATTCCATCCAACATTTTAAAAAACAGCTGTGTCAGTGCTAATGAATAAACAAGCTGTTTTAAGCTTACATCACAGAGCACAGGTGATTTGAAGAGGCCATTTTCCTTTTAATATCTTTATGCTGTAAGAACATGAGAAAACATTAGCTATGTTTGGAAATATCACTACACATACTATTTTTGTTGTATGTATTATGCATAATATAGATTTTATTTGTATTTTTGTTTTGTTTTGCTTTTTGTTTTTTGCTTTTTGTTTTTTTATTTTATTTCATTTTTGCTTTGATTTTGTTTTGCTTGATTTTTTTCATTTTGTTTTTTTTTTTTTGCTTTGCTTTTAGTTATTTTATTTCATTTTTGCTTTTATTTAGTTTAATTAGTTTTTTCTTTTGTTTCATTTTGATTTGTTTTTTGCTTTTCCTTGCTTCGCTTTTAGTTATTTTATTTTATTTCAATTTTGCTTTGCTTTGCTTTTGTTTAATTTCGTTTGGTTCATTTTGTTTAATTTAATTTAATTTCATTTTTTGTTTTGTTTTTCAGTGATTTTTTTTTTTTTTAACATGATTTTGTAAAAGATGCACTTTAATGTGTCATATGACTTAACAGTGCCCATAAACAGCTATTTCGATTTTTCTCAATTCAAATGTGCAGAGGCTTGGACCCAGATACAGTACAGTACAGTATTACATACGTCACAACTAAACAAGTTGTTGGAGTCCTTAATAATATCATTTCCTTACAGCATTTTGCCTTTAGTTTGCTGAAGTGCTGTTGGGTTACTGCAGTGAATAGAGAGGTGAAAAGCAGAGATGCTGGAGTTGTTGTTCTGTTCCCCAGTGACTCAATTGCAGTCTCTCAGAGGCATTCAATTAAATCAACTGTGAGTAGACAAAATAAACCAGCTTTTGCAGAAGTGCACAGGTTGTGTTACCATCGTAGGTAATGGAGTCACAGTTATATGAATAAATAACACAAACGACTGCAACAATCACCATGAAACATATTTATATGTGTCTTATACTGTTCACATTACCTATAATGCAAGAAAGAGGCTAATTATAGTTTTCCAGAATGCCCTGCAGGCTAAAATGCACACCATGAGTGGTTAGTTTGAGAGGTTTGAAAGTTTTTCTGCTTCTTGACTGCTAAGATACTAATGTAATGAGACATGAAGCGAATGCCTATATTTTTCACTTCAAATGTCCTTAGTTTTCAGTGAAGTGGCTGATTATAGACCTCAAATGGTCTTGATTGCCTCAAGAGGTTCATATGTAAATGTTACATGGATTTTATTAGTTAGATTACAGCTTATAGGGTTTTGGAAATCTACTAGTACAGGTATTCAAAGATAGCATAATTTTCTGTAGTGTGCTGAAGTGCATATAGTATTTACATTTTCTGTGTTTTACCTAAATAGTGATCTATAAAAGTATGAAGATTTTATTTTCAATAATTTAGTGATGTGCTGTCATTTATATCTACCTCCTTCCAAAAATATATTTTTTTCTTTTTAAAATGAAGGTAAAATCTTATTACTCAGTACCATATAAATACCATAGTATTTGTATGGGAAAAATGGAAGAGTTAGATAACGAATATTTACAGACATGTTCATTTTATGTTTATGTTCTGCTACTCAGCCCAGCTGCGGTCAGTGCAGGAGGAGCTGGACAGTCTGGAGGAGGAGAAGGCCAGTGAGCTGTGGGAGGCGCAGGAGGAGCTGCGAGCGGCCCAGGACGAGGTGCAGGAGCTCCAGCAGGCGGCGGAGGAGGCTGCGGCTGAGCGAGAGAACGACATCGCCCTGCTGCAGGAGGAGCTGTGCCGTCTGCGGGCCGAGCTGGAGCGCCTGCGCGGCACCACGCAGGAGTACGAGCTGGAGCTCACAACACTGAGAGCCGAGATCAGCATGAAGAACCAGAGCAGAGAGCAGCAGGAGAAACCAGGAGGAGGTCTGAGCACAAACACACTTCAAAACAAAAGTTTATACACCTTCTTCCTATGCCCCATGGTGCTTTGCATTAAATGTGGGAGTAACATCTGTTAAACTGTAAAAGTGTTTGTTAAAATGATGATTCTGGAAGTTTGTTTGGGCAAGTGGTTCCTGTAAAGGGTTATTCACATCAATAATAATAAAGATTTTAATTTGTAAAAAAAAAAAACAATTAATCAATTTTTTAAAACTTTAAATAATAGCACTACAACAATTGCAGTGAAGACAAATATCATTAAATCCTTAGAATTGACAAAGTGCTGACAAAGAAATTTTTTTTTTTACCAGTTGATGAATGATAAAAAAATATTAAATGGCATTGGTAACATGCACTAGGTACTCCCACATTTTTATTTTTATTTTATTTAAAAAATTTTAATTTTTTTATGACACCCTATTTGATTAATTCAGTGTGATATTACAATTTCTTTATTTTATTATTTCTTAATTATTTTTGTTTAATAAAAATAATTGTCATCTTATTTCTTTTGCCTTATTAATTTATCTTTATAATCATATTTCATTTATTTTGTCATTTTTCTTTCACATTTAAATAAATAAATAAATAAATAAATATGAATAAAATAAAATTGAACGATAGTCTCAAAAATCTGTGAAAATCTGCTGAGGTTTCTGTGTGTGCAGATCCCACGTGGGCCTACTCATAACACAACCTCAATTGCAACATTATATCTGACATATTCTGATATATAAACATACAGATATTTTCACTTAACTCCCCTCCCCATGCCCTGATAGCTGACACAGTGCTACGATATTACCCAGAATGCACTGCCACTAACAAATGCGAGTGTATTACCAGCTCTTTCAAGGCCTGAGTGTGTGTGTTTGAAATTGTGACAGAGCGCAGGAGCTTTATTTGTCTGCTGTTGATGTCTTTCTCTGCTTTCTGCTCCCTCCATGCCATTACAACTTCACTATAATAAGATCTGCAATAAAATCAACATAACAGTGATTACTCTGATCACAGAACAGTGCTGAATACAAACCTTTGACTGATGCGTTGATGCTAACTCTGATCTGGGGTCAGATGCGGCAGTTGTTTATCAGTATGTGCACTTCTGAGAGTTGTTTATACCACACACACACACACACACACACACACACACACACACACACACACTGGATCTGGCAGAGACAGAGTGAAGATGCGAGTTGTTTTTGCATGTGAGATTCCTGCTAGATTAGAGGCTCTGCTATCGGGGGTTGAGCAGTGCACCATCGGGGATGAGCACAGTTAACACACTCCTGATTGACAGCTCACACTGCTGACGCAGGAACAGTTGATTTACATAGAAACTCGTTGAAGGGTTTGGTGTGGATTTGAGACTCTCTGGTTGCATGTTCAGTGAGGTGTTTGTTTCAGGGTGGTCTTTTTTTTACAATGTGGTAGGTGAAATGGGACACAAAAATGATGGTTTGGTATATACCTCAGTTTAAATGACGTGGTTTGGTATGCTTTCAGTACAATGAGGCGGAAAGAAATATAACCTGAAATTGCTAAACACTAACATTTTCATTAAATATATTCAAATATTAATACAGTTTGTATATATAGTTAAAGACAAAATGTAAAAATTTTATTCTTTTTAAAATAGTGCTGTTTTAAAACATTTTAATAACCAATTTCTAATAATTAAATATTTTACTACCTATTTTGCAAAATACTAGTATTAAGCTTAAACATCAGTGGTTTGCTCTGTACCCAATTGAAATTTTATTTTGTTAAGGTGATATTGGCTAATAATGACTTTAGCAGTAACATTTTTTTAATATCCAATATGTAATATTATTATGTCAGCCAAACTAAAGGAAATCAGACGTTCTTCAGAAGAAAAATATAATAATATAAAAATGTAATAGGAAACGTTGTGAAAAATTCCCTTGGTCTGTTAAACATCACTTTTAATTGGTTTTTATTTAAATATTTAAAAAATATTTTTCAAAAGAATTACAATTTTTTCAGGAGGGTTAATAATTCATTTAATCTCCAACTGTGTATATATATATATATATATATATATATATATATATATATATATATATGTTTAAAAACTGGATGTTACTAAAATATATTTACACACTGTGGTTAAAACAAAGCTGTATTTGTGTGGTGCATAGTCATATTAAACTAAAATATAGTGTTTACTTGCTGTTTGGATTATGTGGTAAATCATCTATTAATGGGAAAGTTGCATAACTATTATGGAAGAATTTAGAAAGGCCCAAATGCTAATAAGCTAGTGTTCTGAATTCAGTGTATTTCCCTCCATCTGACATCTGTTGAATGTTGTGATTGAACAGGTGATGTGGACCAGCTGATGGAGGAGTGTTGCTCTTTAAAGGATGAGCGTCAGACTCTGAAGAACGACAACAAACAGCTCTCGGAGAAACTGGAGATACTGGAGCAGCAGCGAGCCAGGTGATTGGCCACTCGGCCTGTCAATCACACACTCAGCCAATAGGCATCACTGACTCGGTCTGTTAATTAGGTTAGCTTGACCGCTGAAGCATTCGGCCATAATCTGTCTCATTGGACACGCTCTCTGAAACTATTTAGCAGCTATGAATGCCTTTGCAGCTACATAAAACATTAATGACTGTGTGTTTCGTCTTATCCAAATATATTGGCAGGGAGAGGAGCCACAGTTGCTCTACTGCTTTTTTAAAACATCAACTGTGCATATACGATGACGCTTTTCTAAGTAATGCTCGACGTGTCAGCTCAAAAGACTTGAGAAAAGCTGATTATTTCGCAAATGTGCTGAAATTGATTGAAGTTACATACATTTTGCAAATTGAAACTTTACATTACCACAGGTTTAAACAGGATTTTCTGGAAAATAATACAAAACAACATCAAATATTATACTTATATAATTATAATTGTATGTTTATTGAATATTTGAGAGATTTGAAGTGTGAAGCATAATTATCTCAACTAAATGGCTTTTTATTTATTATATTTGCATTTACTTTATAGATAATGAATAATCACACTTTTTCACATTTGAATTATTCTGCCATTTAAAAGTTTTCTTCTGCAAACAATAGTGAATAGAGATTTTTAATCATCGTTTTTAATGAGAAGGAATTGGTAACGAATGCTGCAGTGTTTCTGTGTGCTTCTATGTGTTATAAATGTACTGTACTTTTTTCAACTTTCCTCCTGACAGCTCAGCCGATTCATGCATGGCCATGAAAGCTCAGCAGAACAACACAGAAAATGATGATGATGTTAAGAAGGAGGTGAAGGCTGAGGGTTTTATCAGCACGCTGGAAGTGGAAGGTGGGAAGTGCGTGGATGCTTATACCCAGAAGAACATCTCGTTTGAGGGGAAACCCATCACCCCGACTGGGAAGAGTGGAGGATTTTCAAAGGTGTTTTCTCTCCAAGACCAACTGAAACAAGCCGAGGAGAAAGCATCAAAGGTCCAGAGAGAGGTACAGCATGTCCGACTATGATGAGTAATAGACATTACCTCAATATACCTAATATTACCTTATATATTTACAGTATATATTCTCATTTCTCATTCTTTTTGTATGTGTGTGTATAAATATATTTAAACATATGTATAATACATGTTTATTTTAAAGATTTTCAATTCAATTCAAATGAATATTAATGTAATGTAAATAATGTATCAAACATTTCACTGGCTCCTATGTTTAGGTTCAGTACTTTGACTTAGTAAATGGTTAGTAAATAAGGCATATAAGAATAAAATGAGAATAAAAAAAGACTTATATATATTTGTTTTTAAAATTGTGTGCAAAATATGTTGTGATATTATTTTAAGATTCCAATTTTTTAATTAATTTATAACGAAAACATTCACCACTCGCAGAATGGGGTAAGTAAATTCATGCCAGGTTGCAAAATAAATCCATCTGCCACTGTGATAATAACAAGTTTGAGCCAAATACTTGATACTAGCAGCATATCTTGTTATCTTGCCTTCAGTGGTTCAACAACATGAGCTTGTGAGAAATATTGCTGAAAAAACCCTAAAGTTGTAACAATGAAAATTCCTCTGTCCTCTTATTGAATATCAATAAAATGATTAGTTTTTTTTCTTTCTGCCACAAAACAAAAAGTTTCCCTTGTTATGAACCACAGGTCCTCTGTCTTTTTTTCTCTCTATATCTCTTGATTTTTTTCAGTGTGAGGGACTGAAAGGAGAGCTGATTGAGCTGCAGGGGCTTTATGAGAGCAGTCAGAGGGAGAGGGCGGAGCTGGAGGCGGAGCTTCAGCGCTACAGGGCGGAGCTTGATCGGCTGGCTGGGAGGAAGGCTCAGGTGAGGGTTCATCAAAGGGTCTGAAATCAGTCATAATACATTGCTTTATTCTAAATCCACAACAGTTATCAATAGCAGACAGTGGTTTTGGAACGTGTGAATCTCCTTGGGGTAAAAAAAAACAAACAAAAAACACTACCTCACTGTGTAATAAATCACACACACAGACATTACTCACACAGCAAGTGGGTTGAGATATTATCAACAGAATGACACCATGACTCCATCGACCTACATGTTTGTCAGCATTCGAAAATGCTCTGTACATGACTAACGTTTTTTGCATGTCGGGGGTCAACCACCGCTGAAGTGACCATCTGTCCAACAGCAGTATCTGTCTTTCAAAGCGCATCCTGTCTAACTAAACCACTCCGGTTGAGTGTGTGTGTTTGTGTGTCTTGCTTTGGGTTGCTTATTTGCCACATTGACGCTGCGTGTGTTTCCACATCTTGTGTTCGTCAAACCTCTTGCAGCTAATGTGTCTAGCTAGCTCTCCTGATCCACTGTAGCATATCGAGCTTTTGTGTGTGTACAATGTGCACTGACATAGAGGTCTTTCTAACCCCTGTAGCGTGTAAGAATGAGGACTTAGAATGAGCCAAAGAAATCCTAATTAAGCTTTTTTTTTTTTTACTATCAAAGAGTCTGTCCAGTGTCCCATGTCAGTCATCCATCCTTCATAGTTGTACTTTAATTGTGTGGTTAACCCCTCACTCACACTGTTCTGCCGCCTACAATTTCTTTGATTCCTTTAAAGGAATGTTTTGGGTTAAAGACATATGGAGCTCTATTCACAGAATCTGTAAAATGGTGGAGAATACCACAGAAACTGATGGAGGGTCAAGTTCTGTTGCGTTTATTTATGCACACACTCACACACAGACATACACATACACACGTACAGCTATCTTTAAGGGGACTTCCCATAGATGTAATGATTTTTATACAGTATTCCAACCCCCTACCCGAACCCTAACCCTAACTTTTAATCCCAACCCTCACAGAAAACAATCTGCATTTTTTTTATATTGTCATTATTAATTCTGTGTTATTTTAGCTGTTTTCTTCATAAGGACCATAAAATATCCCCACAAGGTCAACATTTACTGCTTTAGCTACTTGTGGGGATATTGTTTTGTCCCCATGAGAAAAACAGCTAAAAATAACACAGAATTATGTATTTTGACTATGTAAAAAAATGCTGATTGTTTTCTGGGGACAATGGGGACAATACAATATCCCCACAAGATCAAAATTGACTGATATAGCTATACTTGTGGGGACATTTGATCCCCACAATGTTCGAAATACAAGGCAAACACACACAGTGCAAGTCATTTAGCTTGCTTTTTTAATTGTTTCATTACAAAATATTTATTTATAAATTATGCTGCCTATAAAAGAAAACGATCCACTTATAACAAAGGTCATTACTGATTCCACCTAATTAGCATTAATTATTACGGATCTCTTGTGACCACTTGTGTTTGAATTTTGTTTTTATCACACTCTACATCACATTCACAGGAGTGAACAGTGGGATGCATTAGTACTATTAAATGAACAAACATGCTTTGTGGTTGATGCACAAGTGGCCAATCACCAGTAAATAAAAACTATTGCTTCATTCTATTTTAAGCTCTAATCAATGTTTTTTTTTTAAATTCTTGTGTGTTTTGCATCTCAATAACAATATAAACATTTACAATATTACATTTACCAGTTATGTTAACATATTAATATCTTAATTTCCCTGGAAGTGTACTCACAGTTATGATTTCAATATATGGGGGAAGAGTACATGTTATTTTTTTGTTTATAAAAAAAAGGACATATCCTTAATAATTTCTGTGGCATTCAACAACTCATCTCGGATTCTCCCAACAGATTTAACCCGGTACATTGGTTTAACAGCGTGGGCAGGCTGTGCAGTGTGGGCAAGGATCTTTAAATGCCAAGATGGCAACCTTGGCTCTGTGTTCACCAGCTGGAGGGTCGAAAACGAGCACAAGGTTTCCATTTTGTGTTTAACCATCTTTGCTGTGTATCTAACCTGGGTGTATTTTCCTGTCTCCCTGCTCCCCCGTGGCCTTTCATTGCTTCGTTCTGTTGCTTTCTGACCACTGAACACCTACATGAACATACATGCCATAAACGCTCATGACGCACACTGCACTGGATCAAATTCCTAACAAATTTGATGATTCCTGATGAACTGCTGCCACGTCTATCTATCTATCTATCTATCTATCTATCTATCTATCTATCTATCT
>CAIGQV010019029.1:10929511-10955133 GCA_903798115.1 Danio jaintianensis | reverse complement strand
ATCTATCTATCTATCTATCTATCTATCTATCTATCTATCTATCTATCGTTCTATCTATCGTTCTATCTGTCTATCGTTCTATCTATCATTCTATCGTTCTATCTATCTGGTTGTGTTTTCTCCCTATCATCCTCACACTCCTCATTCTTTTCTCTCAACATTTGGTTATTTATCCATGTTTTCTTTATATGTAACTCCACATGTGCGCAAACGTCCCATGTGTAATCACTTCTTTATTTTGTGCGTCTGTCATTTTTTTTTTCTTTTGTTTCTCTCACCACCTCTTCCTCCTCCTCCTCTCTCCATCCCTGCGCCCCCCCTGTGTTTTTCCTCAGAGCTCCACTCCTTCGTCTGAGTGCCCTATTCTCTCCATACCCTTCATAGGAATGGTTGTAATTTTGGGCCTGATATGGTGCTGCTGGAAGGAGCTCTTGTCCTAAAGGGGGAAAGGTATGGCCTTTTCTTTCTCTAAGAGTCCAGAGACAAGCCTTTTCGTGGTCACTTTTATAAGACATAATGTAATTCTAAACAAGCCTTTTTTATTTTATTTTTTATTATTGGACATAGTGTATGATTTATTTTGAGGGCCCTTTATGGATGTGCACATTGTTTCACAACTGTACTTTACTAGTCTGAGAAATTCTTAAAAGAGTTTGTTCACCTATGAAAGTCCTGCCATCATTTACTCACCATCATGTAATTTCAAGCCTACAGGACTTTCAATATTCAGAACTATTTTTATTTTTTTCATAAGATCAATAAATAAATCCATATGAATCAAACAAGAATCAAGTTTAATTCCTGTCTATTGAAGAAGCATGACTGGTTTATAAAATAAACAGATTGGATTTTGGCTTAACTTCTTGTGGAATCACAAATGTGTCATGTGACCTGCATGAATGGACATTATTGGTTCTCAGGTGTCAAGCAAGCATTCTTCTTTGACTAAACATTCTTTACTGATTTAAGGTTTGTAGCTGAATAAAAATATTTTACATCTGTATATTTTTTATGTATTTTTATCTTCAAAATCTCATAAAAAGCAATTGTGTTTCTTCAGAAGACTTTGATTAAACTGCTCAATTTATGTGGATTCATTTCTTAAATTTCTTTATGGAAATGATAAATCTTAAGTTATATGATCTGTCAGTTTTGGGTGAACAGACTTTCAGAAGAGCGACATAAATCTCTCATATTTGAGTAAAAACATTTTTAAAATGAGTTTGGAACAACTTGAAGGTATATTATGACAAAATTTAATTAACTTTGCAGAATAAATCTGTTTTTTTTTTTTAACCAAGTTTGAAGCAGAACAAATGAATGAACTGAAGGGTGCTATTGTTAAGAAGTTGCACACATTGTCTATGATGTGTTACTGACAAAACAAGCAATTCCGGTCAGCATAAATAGAAACATTTTCATTTTAGCATCCAGTTGATTCTCAGCGTGTAAAGGTACAACACCTCCCTAAGTAAAACAAAAAACATTCAAAACTCCCCTTTTGGAAGGAGTATGTTAGAAAATGGGTCAGTTCATCAGACAAAAGTATTTAGAAGAGGCATTAAATTAAATTCTACACCCCAAGGGAGCTGACATGATTTTTCAAGCATCGCCAACTTGTGCTTTTGTAGTTTGTGCGGCAGAATATTTGCATCATAGGCATATTTCCTATGTTTTTCACTCAAAATGTTTGGCTCTATGTAAAAATCGGATTGGATGAAGTCATATTCAGACGTCCTCTGAGATTTCCAAACACTATTATCCCAGCCAAACACATGACACGACTCTGATTTCAACAGTTCTGCAGCCCAGCAGGCCCGACTGAAGCCACACACTTACACACTTCTCTGATTCTGCTGGACAGTCATGCGGTTTCCATTGCCAATCTCAGGACGCCAGATGGAGAGAGAGTAATAGAGTATGTAAAAGAGAGAATGTGTGTGACAGTGATTGCGGTATTTACTGGGTCATTGCTCTTGGCTTTGAATCACTTCACATTTCTGGATGGGTAAATTTAGCTCTCATGTCCAGCGCTATTATAGAAGATGACAGAAAATAAACAACAAGTCCTCAGAAGGTTCATCAAAACCAGATCCATACTGCAACCAGAGGCAAAAAAATTGATGGTACAGTTTCATCAAGTTTGAAGAACGCCAAAATGGAAAAAATGTCAGAACATCAAAGCGTCCTTGTTTGAAAAAAACAAAAAACATTGATTTCAACGTTAGGAATAGAATTATTTGGTGATTTTAGTTGATTATATTTTACAAAATTGGAGATGTACTATTTATCAATCAGTTATATTTTGTAGGAAAAAACGCCAATAAGAAATATCAATAAAATTCATTTTTAATTGTTATTTTAAATATGGGTATGAATATACATATACTTTGATAATTAATTCATGTTATTAGTTACATTAATTTAAACACCCTCCCCTCACACACATGAATATTAATGTTTATATATGAATAATATATTTATAGATTATTTAATACAACTATACCATCAAAATTACTTATTGTATGCATGATTATTGTTAATATTATGCCGTATAATTTAGTATTTTTAATACATATATACTTTGTGATTTGTAAGAATCACTAATATTTTGAGCCTCATCAAAATACTGTAATTTAATTTAATAATTATTAGTTACATTTTCTGTGTTTATATTAATACATATAATGTCCATAAATAAATAGCAAATATAAACCTCTATAATAATAATAACATTCAACAAGAATAATTAACAACACAAATCAATGCTAGGTCAAAAACATTAACTTACCCTTGACTCTATTGACCATTTCCCCCTCTGATGTCATTCTCTCAGGAGAGTGAGGGAGACTGGAACCTGGTGATGGTTGTTGCTGTCGCAGCAGCAGCGGTTCTACTCATTCCCAGTTTAACCAGAGCTCTGGCCTGAGGGCTGGACAGGAAGTGACCTCATCCTCCCACTCCGCCCATGGTACTCAATTCTTCCTCCCTGACCACACTAATGGGAACCGAAAATCATTCTTCACCCGGGTCATGCGGGAACACAGTAGCTTCCAAACTTGATGCTTTTTTGATATGCGTTGTGATGCTGGTTGTTTGCCGTTCAGCTTTGCTTTTGTAGACAATCATATCTGTTTCAACCAATGAGGGAAGACTTCAACAGCTTCTGATTGGTTCCCTGCTTCCCATTTCATTCGCTGTTTTCTTCTCTTAATGGACGATTTCAAAGGTCGTCCTGAAATTGTTTGCCTTATAATTTTTTTCAATAGAACATTTGCACATTTTACCTCTTTTTGGCTGTCAAGAATAAACAGATTTCGTCTTTAGGATCAAAGAGGATGCCGTTCTTCATCGACAATGCTTTGGATGCAGCATATTTCTTTGTGCGTCATTGCTTTTCATTTAGGTAGAAGCATGCAGTACTTTTTCGATCTTCCTGAATCTTTTTTTAATATAGGGAAGGATCTTTTGTGTTCACTTTCCTTACTTTCGTCCTGGGCATGTTTTGTTTGATTTCCGACTCCAAAACTGTGTAGGCATCTGTACAGCACTTCTCTGTTTAAAGATTGCACACATCTGATGCATAATGCAGTTTTACATTCCTTTTGGTCAAGAATGCAGAGTTTGAAGATTTCAGGCGGGTTGAGGTTATTCCAGCAGGTAAACGTGCTTATTTTCAACTTTCCACAGATATTTTTATATGCGAACTGTTTATTCCGAGACGTGAAGTTTGTAGATTGATTTTGTTGCGTGTAGATTGATAAATGATACTAAAGAGTGATAGATATTTTTATATAAAGGTTGATAAATGTATAACACTAAATGAACTCCGAAACGAGTGTAATGAACAAGCACAGATATACTGTAAATCTGTCGATGATTTCATTTTGAGTTATATGATCTTTTTTTAATGTTTGTAATGGCTAAACTCAGCATATTTACATCTATACAATCTATTCTCTGCAAAGAGACGGAGGCAAATGAAAGAGTTACAGAATGTTGGAAAATGACATGAATCAGAGCTTCTCAACTGGTGCTCAAAAAAATGAATCATAGTTCTTTGATCGCAGGGATAAACAGCCCCAAAGGAAAGTTTCAATACTGTAGCAAAATTAAAAAGCTTATGAATGCAAAAAACTTTAGAACAAATGAAGAATTCTTTCTGTATGATACATTTCTCTATGGTATATTTCAATGCAATTCAATGTTTGACTTTTTAAAATTTTGGTAGCGTGTTTGGTTGCCTGATGTGTAATGTAAAGCCAGATGAGAACTACTATCTTACAGAAATCTTTGAAAAAAGATGTTTAAGACTTGTGCACATGGTGACGATTTCTATTGCACTTATCACCAACGTTTTTTCCAGACTTTTTTTGCCATTCATCTCCAGGCCATTTTCACTGTCGATGAGCAGTCCTTAACTCCCTGACGTTAGATGACACTTAATGAATAACAGAAATACGCCAGTACACAACTTGACACACAGACACCAATGAAATCATCATTAAATTGAATTCTTCATCTATAGGAAAATGTGCTTGTCTAGACCGTTTTTTGCCTGAGCACCACCAATTGTAACTTAGGCAGCTTTAGCCATGCGAACAATCCCATTGGTCGATTTTTAAAGCCTCATGCATTAAAAAAATAAATAAATAAATGACACTTTTACACCTGACGTTTTGCGCATTGTTGTGCACGCTCACATTGTTGCCCTTTGTTTAGTCACAAAGCACTGAACATTAAAGATCATTCATTCATTCGTTTTCCTTCAGCTTAGTCTCTATTTCAGAGGTCGCCACAGCGGAATGAACTGCCAACTATTCCAGCATATGTTTTACACTCCGCATGCCCTTCCAGCTGCAACCCAGAATTGGGAAAACGTTAAAGATAAGTGCGAGCGAAAGTCATCCCAGTGTGCTTTTACAATGCAATTCAACCTGTAGCATTAATATATAGCATGAATTGATTATCCATACTGCCTTTCATCAAAAATCTATGGCACTATTAAAAGAAATAGACAGTTGGCCTAAAAAAAATGAAAATTTGCTTAATTTACTCACCCTGAGGTCATCCAAGATGTATTATTATTCTTTTTTTTTCAGAGACCTCATTGTAACCTGAGAGTAAACTAATGACGACTTTTCATTTTTGTGTGAACTATCCTTTGAAATGATGTATATTTACCTAGGGAAGTTCAAAGAATGAAATATGTAGCGTTTTCCATCAGAGGTTTTTGTGTAGATCCAAAACAAAGTATAACGATTAATATTACTATCGCTGAACTCATATCCATCCTGAATGCTCTGAGGTACTATTGTTATGAACAAGAATCTATTTCTTAATACTTACAGTATCTATTACTATATAATCGTTTCTGGTATACACACAAGTTGTCTTCACCTGATGTCTTTTTACAGCACAAACTAGACTAGAATTGTAGCAGTGTGTTTATGGTGTTAAGACCCGGCAGTAGCATGGGAATATTTACAGCATCCCAAGATCTTTCCAGTGGCGTTTTCTGCTGTCCCGTCAGTAGACTCAGAATTATGGTAGCACAACTTGATTGTTCAATGTATCAATGGTCGGCTGACTTTCTATAAGACGCTGCATGCTACACAGTGACTTGTCTTTAAATAAAATAAACGTGCTATTTGTTCTGCACTGTTTTTTTTTTTTTTTTTGATGGAAAGTGTGTTTTACATCAAAATGAGCCGATTTATGATGAAGGAGCCAGAATATAATTCACACACTCTTTGTCTCAGCTCTTGTAAATGATGTAATATGTACAGTTTGCATGTTCGTGGCAGTAGATTCTGCATGCGGAGTGATGGAAACCAGTGGTAGATTTAGCTCATGTGACAAATTAGAAGTAGATTTCGCATGAAATCAAATCGGAATCAGATTTTTTTGAACAATTGTTTTGAGTTAAATACGAACGACCAACTTAATTATTATTTTTTGTTCTTGTATTGTTATGAATAGCACTGAAATATTTCCAAATATCCGACCGGAGCTTTGAGAAAACGTAGGATTTTTCTAAATGCACCTATATTATGAGTCTTGAATGTGATTTTTGTCTCTAATTTTAAGTCCATAATCTTCATTTCCAGTCCAGTCTTCTGTTATGTTTACCTTCTAATTAAAGTCTATTACATTCTAAGATAATTACAGATTGTACAGACTATCAAAACCATTAGAAATCCATCGTAAACGGCACATTAATGGTAGTCAGAGGGTGTTAAATGTGAGGAATTGTGGCGATGCTGCTGCTTTTATGTTTGTTTGTATGTGGTTGTGTATTGTGTATCTCTTCTGTACAGTGTCTTTGACATGTTTACATGTTGTCTCGCCTTAACAGGCACTTATTTAAAAAGCATAATGAAATTTGAAGTATTTTGCTAACCATGTATATTTTGTAAATGAACAGAAACAAATAAAGTCGTTTATCCAGAGCATCTTGATGTAATACACGTGATTGATTATTTCTGTGAGATTTGAAAGTGAATCATAAGGTGAGCTGACATCTAAATGACGACCAGATGTCCTCCTCCATTTGTCTCTAGGCTTTCTTCTGACCTTCACTTTTCTCTTATTTGTCAGAGTGCTGACGTTTCTGAGTCACGGCGGTGACTTCACTGTGAGTATATGAACCTCATCTATTTCTGGGGTTTGTGTGTCAGGAGGTTTTTGTTCTTTTGGACGTTAATTAATGTATGTCTTAGTGTATGACACAAGGGGGATCTACTTTTCCAGTAATAGTGAACCATATGCCTGTATATGGTTTAGTCACTGGTCACCACATTTATAGTATAAACATTTCTGGAAAGACTCATTGTGTGTTATTGTAATAAATTCTGTAGTGTGACTACTCTATAGCATAACTTTGTGTTCAGTGTTTGCAATATATATTATATAATAAAATGTTTGGGTAGCACTTTATTTTAAGGTGTCCTTGTTACTCCACGTATTTACTATAATAATTACAATTAGTTATGCATAATTACATGCAACAAATCCTAAATCTGTTTCATATTCTAACCCTAACCATACATGTAATTCATTAATGTTACTCAGTAGTTAAATGATACACTGTAACAAAGACACCTTAAAATAAAGTGTAACCAATGTCTGAAAGAGAGAGTGTAACATTTCAAGGTATGTAAATCTCCAGCTTGTGGCATATGGTTGGTAAGTAATTATTTCTGAGGTTAAAGTGATCACATTGCTGTTTGTCGTGATGTTTATGTGGCCATATTTCTGTAACTTTTTTGTTTTTGAGCCAAAGGTCTAATGGTACAAGCTTTAGACTAGCTCTGGTGTAAATTAAAAAGACTGAATATAGCTTATAAATTAATTTAAATCAATGATCAATTGCAGTTTGTTGCCATCCTGATTAAATCCTTATCAGATGAAATAGTTTTGCACGGTGCATTTTGTACTGTATTGTGCCTGTAATTTAGATATTTGAAAGAAAAAGTAATCTCACAACATTCATTTATATTTCTGTATTATATGGGTAATGCCTGGTTGTTTAAAAGGATAGTAGCAATGCTTAAAGATTTAAAATGACACTTTATTAGTATTTTGGAACTGCATTGTTATACTTAATTAACTTTTTTAATATGTCTTCAAATGATCCTTGTTCTAAATATGACAAGATTATTATTTCTTATGTTAACTGTTATTTTACTGGGTGTCTCAACTGTAAACCATGGTAAAATGTATGATGGTCATTTTCAGAATTTAATTTTAAAATGAATCACATCACATTCTGATGGAAGTATGAGTTACCTTATAATTTATGGAGAAGAATTGTGTTTAATCACATATTGATATCACCTGAACAAACCATAATGTAAAAGACCATGTTTCTGTTATTACTGGATACTACACTTTTTTTCTTTACATTTTTTTTTTTACACATAATTTTAATGTATTTGACAGAATTACATTAACTTCAACCATTATATCTACATTTAACAGTATATCAGGAAGGCATGTATACAGTTATGAATACTAAGACGCAGTATCAAAAATGCCTCCACATCTATATTTAATAAGTGTTTTATAGTGTATGACTTCACTGACTCAAATAGAAGTTTTGTCAATTGGGACCACACTATTGTTTATTAATAAACACTCATACTATTTATTATTTATTCATAAACAGTCTGTCATGTGTTTTCTTCAGTGTTTAGCAGCGACGTCTCACTGACATAATTATGCTGTCATTTTCTTTTTCCAGCCTCAATTGTTAAAAGAGAACCCAAGTTTTACAACCAGCGCAACTCCAGCCCTCCACGTGCCCAATTTGGCATTCCTAAAAATAAAAATGACAGTCCCAACTGTCGCGGCTCTCGGGGTCCATCCAATCCCCTTCCCCACCGCGCGCTTCGCCCAATCGGGCGCCGGTATCACTATCTCGGTCAGATTAGAGAATCACCCATCGCGCAGTTGTATATGGTCATGATGACAGCGGCATACCAGGAGATCCAGCAGACTGACGTGTAAGCCCTGCCGGAGGGCTCTCAGAGTTTTAAAGCTCCTCATGCTGCATTTAACCACTCAACTATATGAAGCCGCGTCTCTTTTCCCGTCTTTAATTTGTATTTCGCACCAAAATAGCGAACTTTTTTGAGACGACGATAGGAAAGTGGCGAATGGAAGACTTTAAATACGAACGGACTTGTTTTTAAACCGTTCTTTGCTTGAAAGTGATTCCAAGTGGTCTCCGTATCACAGATACTTAAATACTACTGACTTTTTTTCGCAAACGCTTCCAACTTTCTTTCGTTTTCTTTCCTTCTTTTTTTTCCTCAGAAGAGAGAGTGCGCCTGCCCCACTCCCCCTCGCGCTGTAAGAGTCTCGTAGTTTGTAGAATAAAAGGGGGGCACGAAAACATCGGAAAAACATGATGCACAATAATACATACTACGACCAGCAGCTGCCGCCGCAGTATTACCAGGGCACCGACAACGGCGAGGACGGAGACGAGGAGATGCCGGCCACGGAGAAGGATCTGGCCGAGGATGCGCCCTGGAAGAAGATCCAGCAGAACACCTTCACCAGGTGGTGCAACGAACACCTGAAATGCCTCAACAGAAAGATCCTGGACCTGCAGAAGGACCTGAGCGACGGGCTCAAGCTCATCGGGCTCCTGGAAGTTCTCAGCCAGAAGAAAATGTACAGAAAGTACCACGCCAGACCCAATTTCAGGCAGATGAAGCTGGAGAATGTGTCCGTGGCGCTGGAGTTTCTGGAAAGGGAACACATCAAACTGGTTTCAATAGGTAAGTGCGGTTTCTTGGCATCCAAACGTGCTCAATGCGGTGGCGAACGCACTTGGGTACAATTACATGCCACTTAGCTATTTATAACTATCATAAAAGTATTTAAAAGGTTACAAAGTGCTTGTAAAAGTTACATGTGATGTTTGAATGATGAATTAAGTGATGTACTCGAGCGGCGTACTGTCGCTATGGTTACCTCATCAGTTCGTCAGTGTCTACTAAGTGCACTAGCCAGCTGTCTTGTGGGGTTAGTGAAACGTTTCAAATCTTTAAACGTGTACTTATATGAAGTAAACATACTTTTAAATACCTCCTCAAACGCTTTGGTTTAACTTTCTGTGGGGGGCCTCAAGACCCTAATTAGGGTGCTCAGACCCCACAAATCACCCATAATAAGCTGTTATGGGCAGTAATGGGTGTGTTTTCTATTTTAACTGTAAATATTGTTTTTCATTCTCGTAATTCTGTTAATTATAATTTTAGATAATGTAAATCTTCTTTGGATGGACAACTTTAGGCTAAACTAACAGGGTTCATACAGCTGTTTGCCTTTTTGCTGAATAATTTCACATTAAAGACAACCCCATTTATCTGGGGTTTAGGATGACCCAGGGTTAACAATTTTAAGTGGGAATAAATAAAGTAAATCAAGTTTGAAAGATTAGTAGTGTGTAGCCCTTGGAAATGTAAATCAAAGTGTCATGAAATTTCTGATTATAGTGCACATAAATATGATTAATTAAATGAAAACATTAAACAAGGATGTTGGTAGACATTAAAAATGAGTTCACATTGATTTATCTTAAAGTGGCCAGTATTAGCTAATTAATTACATATAATTAATGTAATTAATTATTATTGGTTTGGTTATTTTCTGGTATCTGGTATCGACAGGTTCTGTGTCCATATGATCATATTTAAGGCAAAAAAAAGAGGATGTCAGATGTATTTTGTAGATTTTGGTCATTGAGGTGTAGTTTGTACGTTCCAAACTCAATTCAGGATCAATGCTAGTATGGATTTGTGGATCTGTCCCATTTGGAAATGACCTCCAGGCATGAAATAATAATTAATTTGGGTGGATTGCTGAGTTGTTATTGTAGTTGTTTTATTGCATATCTATTACTGTATATTTCTTTGTATAGAGACACACTGTTATATACTGTAAGTGGCAGTAAATGTGCTGATTCAGGAGAAATATATCTTCATAAATCACAAAAATAAACAGTGTTTTCTTTTTATATCGTGTTGGCATGGCACATGGCTTCTCTTATAAAATGACCCTTGTATCTGTTCCAAGGACAGTGTTGGTGTTTTTGCGGATGGCGAAAGAGAATTGGATTGTTCTGGTGTCTGAGTGATGGCTGTCAGAGCATGGCAGCATGACATTCTTTCAAAACATAAGACACAAAAACACGGGTGATGCTCACTTCATTCCCATCACTGCTGTGGAGCTAGTTTGTTTCAACAAAGACTTGATTTGACCAGTGATAGTGGCTTTTATTTGAGTTCGTCTGCAGACGTGGCCCTCATGGATTGGGGGACGGAGCCAACTGTCTAACACACTGGCACATGATGGCAGTGCTTTCAGCCTGGCTGTCATTGGCAAAAAGATGGATCTTTCCAGAAGGGCACCTGCCTCCCAGAACCCCCCTTACGCAAGAGTGTAGGGTGACAGAAGTGCAGGAAAAACTCCCCAACCCTTGTCCAAGAAACCCTGTGTGTGTGTGTGTGTCTGTGCGTGTATGTGTGAACTGTCACATTGGGGCAGCAATGCCGCTGCAGGAAATACCACTCACCTCGTTTATTTTATCACCACACACTCAGACACACATGCAAAGTGTGAGTTTACATTTAAATAGAAATATATGTAATTATTACAGAGAGATTAAAGGGACCTGGTGACAGTAAAAAAATGAATGAAATTATATTTTAATACTTTTGCTTTCTCTCAGAAAACATTTGCATTTGCTTGCAAACTTTTGCATTCAATCCCAAATATTTTGTTGTAATATAAACTCACATTTTGGGATTGCCTAAAAAACATTTGTGCTAATGCAAGATACAGTGAGTGACAGTTCAAAATGACCACTACCGCCGTGTGTGACGTCGCCGCGGGACAAAGGGATTACGAAAATGTGTTTAGGTGTAACATCAGTTTGAGAAAATGCGACCGGGGGGGCATAAAGGAACGGGATGCAAACGGACAGAAATATACAGTGCAAATGCGGCGGCGAGCACGGCGACAGAGGGAACACATTGAACTGTTACCATCTGTACGTGGTGTTTTTTTGCATTTCAAGAGAACCTTTGAAAATGTGTGCATTCACTTCAAAACATTCTTTTGGAAAATGTTGGTATTTACTTAAAAATGTAGCTATTTCTTTTTTAAAACTTAGATATTTGTTAATGTTCTGCTTAGAATCTTGCATTCACTTGCAAAAGATTTTATGTTCCAATGAGAAAGGAACTATGCAGGATTATCATGTACAAAATATAATACTGCAAAAAACAACACTCTTGCTTGTTAAGTAAACAGGTATTAGTTTGTGGAAAACCAGGAGAAATAAAAAAAGCATAGTTTTGGCTTAAGTGATGATGGCTCTGGGACAGGGATCATCAGTGTTCAGCTCCAAAGTGAGTGATTGATAGATAGACAGCTGCACTCTGGGGTCCATCTAGTAACAGGTGCTTTAAATAGTCCTACAGACACAGAAAGCCGGGATAGAGGGGGTTGCTGGAGGTTATTTGGATAGTAAGAGAGAGAAAGAGTGAGTCATGGAGTTGAAGAGCACATGATTGACAGAATTTATTGAAATGTCTGTCCCTCTTTTTCTCGCTAGTACTCAACAATAATGATTTTTACTGCTTTACTCCAGAAGTGCAGATTTTCACCGGCTATGCCAGAATTATGATTACTAGATATTTTTAACAATGCATTTTTAGCCTTGCTAAGCAATTAAGAGTTACACTGTAAATGAAAGGTCCCATGAAATTAAAATAAAGTTATTTAGATGTTAGTATCAGTATTGTAGCTTTTAAGATAGCTATAAGCTAGTGTGCTCCAAAACAGTGAGAAAATATATAAACCTGATATAAGCACATAAAGCTTGTAGTTTGTCTCTTCCACCTAAATGGAGCAATGGTTTTATTTACGTCACCTCAGACTTCAGTTTCCAATCAAATGCTCTCTAGTATCTGACAAGCCCCACCCCCTTCAAGACGCTTCTCATTTGTTTTTCATTTGATGCACTTAAGCTCAACAACTCACACTGGCACTGGCTCTCTTCGTGTTTCGGTTGAGATTATGTCAAACATCAAATAAAAATGCATATTTCAAAGCACTTCATGAGACCTTTAAGAGTTACATTGCAGTTTAACCCACATCAATAATTGGATCGCACTTTACTTTACAGTTCTATTTTGCATATACTATGCATTTAGCATAGTCATAACAATAACTATCCATAAACCCAGCCTAGAACCTCACTTTAACTTATGTAGTTTCCTTATATAACCCAGTAGTTTACTTTCTTATGTAAGTACACTTTAGATATACATCATGTAAAATAGTGCGACCGATAATTTCACTGTATGTTAACTTGATGAGTAAATACTTGAAAATATATTCAACTTTAATTGGTTTATTTTCCTATATTAAAATATTACTAGCTTGAACAGAACTACAAAACCTTTGCATTTATAAAAGTTCTGCGTTCGCTCTTGAAAATACTGTTTGATAAACGTTCAAGAATACTTTTTATTTGCAAATTTTTCACTTAAAATTCTGTCAGTGCTTTATAGCTTGTAAGTTTAATAATTTTTTTTAGTAGTGCACACTTTTTAGTAGACTGAACAGCAATAACAATGTTTAGTTTGGTTAGTTTGTGGGAAAACTTAATGTTTGTGTTTGCTAAGACTAAAATCACATGTATGTGATCAACGAATAAGGACTCTCCCTCTCTGTCTCTCTCAATATATCTCTCAATCTCTCGCTATCTATCTAAAATTAATATGTGATGAAAGGAAGTTCCCATTGGCATATACTGTATCCCAGAGGGGGAAATATCTCTTGATTTAATTTCGAGATGTCGTAGTATGTTTCCCTGAAGTGCTTTAGTGGCTTTATCAGCACAGTAAGTTATCTCTGCCAAAGTCATGCTCTGTTTCTCTGCATGCAACACTTTCCTGGCTCATTAAGCCGATCTTTTCCTCTGCTGCACCACGTCCAGTAGCAGCAGTTGGTTTTATCGATTCACCCTTCTTGTTCACCTCTAACATCGTTTCTGATGAACGTTTGCATGTTGCAACTCCCAGAGCTTATCTTCAGGATTGTCATTTTTGGCCACGAAATGAAGGACTTCCATCAGTTTTTCTTTCTATGAGCAACAGCATGCAGGCTTTTTCTTGCACTCCTTCTCTCTCTCTTTTCTTCCTGCTTTCTGCACACAACAGTGTCTTTAATTGTTACCATGTGTCAACGGCTAGTCAGTCCACTGGAATGTTCAAGCACGGCCAGTGAACACCCCCTACACACACTTACACACACATCCTTGTATATATGGTTTACGAGGACTTTCCGTAGGAATAATGTATTTTCTACTGTACAAAATGCTTATTATATGGCCTTACCTTACCCCTACTTTATATATTACAATGCTTTGTAAATGTTTATTGTTACCATTTGTTAAGCCTCCCGTACAGTTTGATAGAGCGATTGGACACGGAAGCTGCTTTGTGTGACATCTAAACCCAACCCTCACAGAAACCTGTGGCAAATTTTGAATGTCAAAACTCAGTGTTAGGTATGACTTTTAAGCGTTTACAAAGACAATAGAATACACAAGACGTGTCACTTGTATAGTTGGAAAAGTGTAATGGTCAATGTGGTGAATGAAGCCCCGCCTTCTAGTACAGGAGCCAATTATCAATCGCTATACTGACGAATGACGATTCTCTGCGGGAGGGGCTCGGACCAGATGTGAATTTCTGCTGATTTTGTGTGATTCGAATGTTTAGAAATGAAACTAGACAGTTGTTGTTAAATTTTATTGGTGATAATGTGAAATTTAATTGTTAGCTTGGCAAGCATTTTTGGAGAATTTGATGTTTCCCCATTCAAACAGAATGCCTGAGCATACTGCCTGAGAGGCGTTTCAAAAAAGGCCGCCGAGTGAAATGACATGCCTTAAAGGGACTTTGGTGTTTAGAATTACGAGAACACAATATGTACTTTATAAAATGCTAGGTTATTTCAACCCAATTCTGGGTGTAATACAGACTAAACCAATTGCTGGGTTAATTGTTTGAATGAAATTAATAGGGCCAAATTTAACCCAGTGTTTTGGTTATTTTATCCAAATCTGGTTTAAATAACACAGCATTTGTTAGAGTGTGTCCTTGTAAACCACCTTAATAGAGTACATCTAATACCCATGTCATTATACAATTTTGTGTTCTCATAAACACACACATGCACACGCACACAGACACACACCTACACCCATGCATGCACACACATATTCACTCCCTCCAGAGATTTCACATGGATATGTTTCTTTTCCTCAATTTGTCCCATTGACATTATTAATATCTCTGCTAATGACAGCTTTAAATGTACTGATGCACTTCAAGGGTCCAGGTGGATCCTGGATAGGTGGATAACAGGTGTTTGTGTGTAACGGTTGTGCAATGCTTGTTCCTTTACTAGTAGTGTATATAATAAGTACAATAGACCAGTTTTGGATTCCTCTACTTATTCATATGCAAACCATTAGAGAGTTGTTTTATTATGGTTCATAGCTGCCGCAGCGATTGAATTTAGTTCATGACAGCAAAAGGCCTGACGGTATCACAAAGGGTTTATTCGGGATATCGCTTGACAGCCGCTGTGGAACTTTCTGTTACTTTATAAATCCAACACCGTCTTCAGACTTCACCATGTGGGAGATCAGGAAATGATGGAAAGCAGACGAGGGGGAAAAATGCAGATGGCTTTTGATTATGAATGGGGTGCTGGAAAGCTGACTGGGGCTTCATCAGTGCTGTAAGTGATATCTGAACCTCTCCAGTGTTTTCAGCTGCTCACGGTGCCGTTTGGATTGAGTTACAGATCGTTGTAGAACACGCTCGTTTGTTTTAAAGCGCGTCTGAGATCCATAATTAACTGGCTGGTTTGCTTTGGGGGATTGTTGACCCGAAAATGTAAATTTGTAAATTGTCAACATTTACATTTGGCTGGTTGTTGTTTTAGTGCTGCTTGAGTTTCTTTTTACAAATGCTAATGATTTGTTTGTGTAAATAGATGTGGATAAAATGAGAGAACTTTTGTGAACTTTTCTGAGGGTATTTGAGAAAGTTTGGGGACAATTCATATTTTAGTTCAGCATGAAGCATTTGGTTTATTTTAATGTATTTATAACTGAAGAGTTCAGATGCAAAAACCTCTAAGTGCCGTCTGAAATTTCCATAGAAAGTTTGCCTTTTTCTCAGACTCCTGTTTATATCGAGTTATTTCATTTTAAAGACCATGAAAAGAACGTATTCCTTGCCATAAAATTTATATTACTGAACCTACACACAGGAGCCTGATAAAAATGCTAATTTCAGACGGAATTTAGAGGTTTATGCATCTGAACTCTTCAATTTTAAATAAATGCATTAAATAAATACAAAAAATTCTTTACTAAATGCATGATTTCCACAAAATATAAAGCTGCAAAAAGATTACTTTGAGTAAAAACAATTCTATTAGATATTTTGCCCATTAATTGTTTATGTCGACTATACTACATATTGTTTCATCCTTATTTATTTACTTAAGTTTTTTTGATACATTTTTTGATTGTTTTTGTATATGTATTATTATTATTATTATTATTATTATTAGTAGTAGTAGTAGTAGTAGTAGTAGTAGTAGTAGTAGTAGTAGTAGTATTATGCCTCATTCACACTACGAGCGACTCGCAATGGCAAAGCGACAAGTGACCGTTCATTTCAACGGAGAGTGAGCGACTTCCGGCGACCTCAGTGTACGCGACCGTTGGCGACCAGATGGGCATGTCGAGCGATGCGACAAAGTTGAGAATCCTTCAACTTTATGCAAATGAAGAGCGACTTTCTTGAGCGACAGTCAACAGGACCACCAGTAGAGCTCACGTGATCCTCTCTCAGCTCACTCAGAGGCCGGTTGTATTCTCCGTGCTGTAGACCTACACAGACCTGCGTTTGCAGCAGGTCGCCACCCAGAGCGACAGGCAGCTACAAAGTTGCTGTTAGTGTGAATAAGGCATTAGTATTAGTAATAGTAGTAGTAGTGGTAGTAGTAGTAGTAGTAGTAGTGGTGGTGGTGTTTTTATGGTTGTAAAGTATGTTTACATAATTTAAATGTATATACTATAAATTATATACTATACATTTTATATATATCAAAACCAAAATATATAGTGGAATTTGTAATAATTAATGCTTCTTGAGCAGTAAATTAACAGATGTGACACTGGAGAAGACTGGAGAAATGATGCTGAAAATTCATCCTTGCAATCATAGAAATAGATTTCAGTATGTTAAAATAAATAATTGAGATTATAAAATGTAAGAATTTGTAAAAAGACAAAAAAAATCTAAATGTTTTACTATATTTTTAAACAACTGAGCATGAAAAATGTTTAGAAACATTAGCGATCTTGACCAACTCCAAACATTTCATTCTAGTGCAAGTATGCTATTTTAAAAACAGATGTAATATTTGTGATATACTATTGCTAGTAATAACCAATTTTCCTTCACATAGTCATATGCATGTGATTTTAGATTCTCCTGTGGATAAAATGTCACTCAATCTCAGTGTGTCTCTCTGGGTTGGCAGTAGGTCAGAGGTCAAGATCATGACTAACTCTGATAACAGCCTCTAACAGGTGTTTAACAACAGCTACGACTCCAGTGACCTCAGAAACCTGTCTTTTTTAACATTCAGCACAACATAAGTCACCCTGTCAGCTATTTTTACATCTTTTCGCAGTCTTAATGTCTTTGGCAGGCACAAAGCAACTCTTCTGTCATGTGTTATCAGTAGGGCTGGGAATCAGATGGCCCAAGTGCACTCTGGGGTGTTCGGTGTCAGCAGTGTCAGTCGCAGAACGTGATGATGTCATCAGCTGCCTGACCCCGGGTTGCCAGATTGACTCAGACAAGAAAATCCCTCATCGTCCACATGGTCAAACTGTCTTCGCCTTGCTCATTTTCAACACCCCACGCACTGAAATAGACTGACTAAGCCCTGCAGATTGAACAGTGTTTATAAATGGAAAATTACTAATAACTGATATTTCAGTGTAACGGTTACACTAATGCCTTGCCGCTAATGTTTTCCATTCATTTCACTGTGGTTGAACTTCCAACCAGGAAACCCAGATGTGAACTTTCTTCCTCATAACTCTGGAAAGGACTTTATCTTCTCTCTTTCTTTTTTTGTGAATGGTAAACCTGTGTGTCAGGCGTCATTCAGAGCTCTTTACAAAGAGGAGCTTAACAAGGCAGTAAAAAAAGCCCTTCTGACTGACATTTGACAGCTTTATCCCAGGTCTGGACTCTGTCTTGATGTGTTTTTGTTGGATGTCTGAAGAGAAACGGCTGCTCGGCTAATGGTCCATATAGGCATGTTGCAGGGAGCTGGTTCCTAAAGGGAACTTTGTGCACGTCTCGTGTGTCTGTCTGTGTTTATAGCAAAGTGCTGACAGGCCCGTCTCTAACTGCTTTTAAAACTCTTCTCATTCTTTATCTGCAAACCATTAAAAATTAGATGTCCTTAAAGCTTGCAATAACTTGGAAAGGCTTTGGAATGGCGTTTAGTTTAATTATTTCATATCACTTTTGTATTATTGTTTTATGTCATTTTATATTGTTATATGTAGTTATACAAAACAGATTATATTTGTTTCACATGATATGTATCTATAGCAGGGGTGCCCAAACTTTTCAAACCAAATATCATTGAGAGTCGTGGGTCAAAGTTAAATATTCCAAACTATATTGCATTAAAGTTGCCATGGGTAATTTCTCATTTATTTTAATAATATTTCAAAACAAATAGAAAACATTACTTTAAATCATATGAACTAATGCAGTATAACTTTTTAAATGATAACTTATTGCAATAAAAAAAATAAAAAACATAATGACATTTATAACACAGTGGAGTTCAATGCTGAATGCACTAGTCAAGCAGAATCTGCCTTTGACTTGATTTGCTCACCAAAGTCTCTGCACTCTGTGTCGGGTCACAGTATGTACATATGTAAACAAAATCTGATTAATTTGCACCATTTAATTGAAACATTTAATTTCAGTTAGCTTTTAACCATAAAACAAGCAAAGGGTTACATTAAATTAAAATCTCGAAACATCCCCATCATTCTCCCTCTCTTCTCAGATGGGGTGCTGGGCCAAATCAAAGGTTACCATGGGCCATTTTTGGACACAGTTTTGGCATCACTGATCTATAGAGTTGAAGGAAACTGGAACAAAAGCAGTTTTTACAAATACATTTTCTTTAAGGTCATTATTTATTTTTTGATTGGCTGCAGAACAAACCACTGTTGTCCAATGACTTGCCTTATTAACCCTTACTTGCCTAGTTAACCTAATTAACCAAGTTAAGCCTTTAAATTGCACTTTAAGCTGAATACTAGCATCTTGGAAAATAACTAGTAAAATATTAATCATCGTGGCAAAGACAAAATAATTTTTTTTATTGATACTGACAAAGTTGTAGTTTAATTGTTATTAACTTTTATGATTAATAATAACTTAATGTAAATGCATAATCATTCAGTCATTCATTTTCCTTCGGTTTATGTTTTACGCAGCTGCAACCCACTACTGGGAAATATAAATGCATATTTCATTTTAAATATTAGATTTATATAGCGTTTTATATTTAATTATAATAAGTATTAGTTTATATTCACTTGTTTCGATTTGATGTGAATTCTTCACATAAACAGCAAACTACTGCACCTCAAAATGCCATCTATAGAGTATGTACACAAGTCTGTGCTTGTTTACAGTATTGTGTTCTGTCTTTTGGTTGAACTCTTGGTAAATGCTCTCCTGAGCCTTGGGGGTGACAGAGTCTGTCCTAATTCAGGCACAGGGAGAGCGGGACAAAGACTCCAATGTGCCTCTTCGGGATGGAACTTCAACTTTGAAGCTTTGTAGAGCGAGGGAGGGGGACTAAATGCTGCAAGCAGACAGCTAGAGTGTGTGTGTGTGTGTGTGTGTGTGTGTGTGTGTGACTCATTGAGGGGGAAGGCATGTCTTTAAGGCCATCAGTTGTTGGTTTGGGATGCCTGTTAGCAGCTGTGACGGCAGCTGACTGAGTTCACTGAGGAGAAGAGATTGCCTGATTGCTCTTTTTACTATAAACAAAACCTCTGTCTTTAATAAAAAAAAGTTCAACATACAGTTTTGAAAAGTTTGTCTCTGAATCGAAAGTTGAGGAAAGGAGAGGGCAAGAAAAGGAAAGTATTTTTTTTTTGTGGAAGTTACCATTGTTTCTGATTCATGATGTGAAATACCTTCTCTTGAGTTTTGGGTTTGGAGAGGAAAAGGCCTCTTGGTTTGGGCCTCCTGAGCACTGACAGACTTATTATGGTGTTTTATTGCTGGTTTACATTCGAGACAGGCTTTTCTTTCTCCTCATTTGACTTGAAGAAGAAGAATAACCAAGACTTAAACATAAAACGCCAGGAATTTGTCTGAGCACTTCTTATGAAATTTAGCCTCACATTGTTTTCTTTATGTACACTTAGGGCTGAAATACACAACTTTTTTCAGATTATTTGCTTCGATGGTGGCACGGTGACTCAGTGGTTAGCACTGTCACCTCACAACAAGAAGGTTGCTGGTTCGAGTCCTGGCTGGGCCAGTTGGCATTTCTGTGTGGAGTTTGGATGTTCTCCCATGTTTGCGTGGGTTTCCTCCGGGTGCTCCGGTTTCCCCCACAGTCCAAAGACATGCGCTATAGGTGAATTGAATAAACTAAATTGGTCGTAGTGTATGAGTGTGTGTGAATGAGTGTGTATGGGTGTTTCTCAGTACTGGGTTGCAGCTGGAAGGGCATCTGCTGCGTAAAACATATGCTGGAATAGTTGGCGGTTCATTCCGCTGTGGCGACCTCTAATAAAATTAGAGACTAAGTCGAAGGAAAATGAATGAATGAATTTGCTTCGATTTTATTTGGATTTCAGGGCTGGTTTTGTTTTCAGTACTAGTGCAAGATGAGGTTGATGGATTTAGCGGAAAATGAATATAAAATCTATCATAAAAGGCTATCCCTGGCCTGCATTTTACTATATACTATACACTTCTATATGCATAACATTATATGAATGGAATCATGTGTCAGATTGTATTAAATAACTGGCAAAAAAAACTCAAATGAATGACATTTCTGCCATATTCTAGTCAAATCTATGGAACTTTTGGTGGAATTCTGATTCCATCTGGCTGCAGGCTTCAAGTTTTAAGCTTCATGAACCATAAAAGTGGATTTATCCTACCACCTAAGTTGCGATGATTCAGATTGTGTGTGTTTTACATTTACAAAGGGGAGGTGAATGACCTCAAACTGTCAGTGCGAATGATTCCATGCTGTTTTGTGCATACAAAAATGAGTTTTGCTGCTTGTTCAAGCTACTTATTTCAAATAACTGAATCAACACAATTCTTGAGTTTATTTTGGGACAACCTAATTGTTTTATGTTCAATCCACTTAAATTTGTAAAAACAATTAAGTTAACCTAATCGATTTATGTTGGGACAACATGAAGGAATTGTGTGGAACCCAGCATTTTTACTTAAAGATCTGTTTTAAAGCCATATGGTGCATTCTTTTCTATAATTACACCCTCAGAATTAATCCAGCGTGTCTGTGGGATAAATATGTGAGATTTGCTTCTATATTATCCATGGTCTTCAACAGCTTGGACGGCACCGTGTGGGAAAATACACTGTAAAAAGCGATAAGTTTGCCTTACTTAATAAACGTGAGTACACCTATTGCTTTTAAGGTCATTAGTTGGCCTTACTTAAAATAGTGAGTAAACTCATTGCCTTAAAATGATTAAGTACACTGTAAAAAGTGATTAGTTACTTAAAGCGAGTAAACCAATTGCCTTAAAAGCAACAAGTTGACTTTACTTAAAAATAAAGTAACTAAACCCATTGTAACTTGGAAATGTTAAGTTGACCTAACTTAATTTTTATAACTGTGCAAATTTTACTCAATTTTTAAAATAAAGTCAACTAATCACTTTTTACGGTGTAAATGAATTATGTGCATAGTTATAAAAATTAAGTTAAGTCAGCTTAAGTTGGATTTACTCACTTTTTAAAGTAACATCAACTTGATGCTTTTAAGGCAATGAGTTTACTCACTTTTTTAAAGTAAAGTAACGAATCGGTTTTTACATTTGAATCGAATGCTGGTCACCGGTGTACGTTTTTGATCTTTTGAAGACTTAAAACCACCTGCCGCCACACATGTGCTGTACCACATGTTCACGTGTATTTGTGGGAAGATCTATTTTTTCTCATCTTTCCTCATGCTGAAGTTCTCCTTTATCACTCTTTGACGTGCTTTCCCAAGAGCTGTATATTTAGTCAAGCGATTTTGGTCAACAGTAGGCGCCGTGCCTTTAACGCTCCACAGTTTCCATATCCATGGTGATGAATTAGTGTGCAAAAATGTGTTTATGCTGAAAGGACGTTGATAAATGAACTGTTCTGTCGTTGTCCAGACTCACTGTTTCTGTTGAGTTCCAGCGTTTATTTCTTTTATGTCCTCATGCGTTCTGGTGGAGGAAATCAGTTGCTGCCATCTTTAAGCATTTGGCAATTTGAGCGCGGGGTTTCACACTTTAATTTTGTACTTTTAAATAAATGATTAGCGATCATTTATAAGAGTGTCAATTAGAGTATCACGTTTTACACAAAGTTTGGTCAGAATCCATTAGTGTGCTTGGTTTGACATGTTTTTGTTAGCAGTAACAGCTTGTTCCAGAGTACATGAAATGCAGTGACATGGACGCTCAAGTGGCACTTATTAGCTTGTTAAGTAAAAGAGTCTTCCTGTTGTCGTCAGCAGCCGTTGGATTTCTGATGTAATGTGTGACCACAAAGACAGGATGTTCGGTAGTAAATTGTGCAAGTAAATCAATGTTAGAAGTGTGGACATTTACAAAAGAGACCAAAGAGTGATGTGAAATGCACTCTTGGCTGCATATTATTAACTGTGGTAAAATGTATGTAAATTAAATTAAATTAAATTATAAATTATAAATGATAAATTATTTTATTTTATTACACAGTAAACCAGCAAAAAGTGACAGCAAAGGTGTTCTTTTAAACTTTCTGTTCAAATATTTTGATAGCACAAAAAAGAAGTGCACAACTTTTAATGACTGTTACTATTACTGTTTTTACTACTAATACTGTGACTAATAATTAATAATAATAATAATAAATGTTTCTTAAGCACCAAATCAATATATCAGAATGGTTTCTGAGTGTTCATGTCTAAATAAATATACTAAATATATATATTATATTATATTATTATATTATATTATATTATATTATATTACAAACAAACAATAAATAAATGAATTTAAATAAAATAAAACAAACAAATAAATAAATAAATTTGTAAATCTTGGATCCCATAGTGATCATAGCTCAACACGTTTTTCTGAGCATGTGTATGACACTTTTTCTAGCAGTGAGCTGATGTTGATGTGCTGTACATGTGTTGAGAGTCAGTCTTGCTGTTTTTCTGGGCTTGTCATTCAAATGAAACATTTGTTTCTTGATGCATTTCTCATTGTGTGTGTGAAAGAACACACTTCCATTATTCTTTGGAGATCCTGTGGAAAATATGAGCGTTGATGGCATATGTCCATGATGTCTTCATGCCTTTCCTCTCTTTTTCCTTCTGTCTGTCCTGTGTTTGCCTTTTGGAGAGACACAGTAATGGAATTAAATTTTCCAGCCTCTCCGAAGAACCGTGAACTTGACCTCTTGTACAATGGACACACGCTTACACAATGTAATCTGAATATTTGGAGCATCCACAGCTTTAGGAAGTGACTTCAGGCTGGCTTGTGTTTTGTGCGACTCCTGAGGAAAGTCTGATAACAGAAATTTTATCTTTGCACAGCTACTGGGGGAATCCCTGCTTTCTGTCTGTGTTTGTTAGACAAATGTCTGCATATGAACACCGCAAAAGGCCAGAAGAGCTAAGAGACTTTTGGAGTAAAGTCTTGAAAGCAAAATAAAATTCTTTCTTAGAGGTTTTGTCTTGTTTCAGCGATTCAGTGAATATCCAAATGATTATATTAAGAAGCACTTTCAAGTTTAAAGAAATTATAAGTTAACATTAAGTGATTTTATTTTGCCATTGCAAAATAATCTTGATTTTTTTTTCAGGCCCACTTTATATTAAGTGGCTTTACCTACTATGCACTTGCATCAAAATATAAATACAATGTACTTACTGTTTTTATAATGCATTGCAGAACACTTCTGGTGCTAATGATGTGGGATATGGGTAGTGTTCGGGACAGGTTTGGTGGTATGGGTAGTTTTAAGGATGGGTTAAAGTGTAAGGGATGGTCAAGAGTGTAATTATAAATGTAATTACAGAAATTAAGGGAAGTTTCACAAACTAATTTCGAGAGGAGCACGTGATATGATTGATCACGGTTGGTCTCTCATCTGTAATCATTACTAAACCAATCAGATTTTTCCAAACTCACTATAAATAGCCCATCTAGCCCTACTCCCTTATCTTCATTTTTTGAAGAATCCCCCCATCCACCCCATCTCCCCCTTTCTTCCTTTACCAAGGGAAGCTCTCAAGAACTACCTGATCTCGTACCCCCTTACATGCTGATAGATCAGGCGGGAGCCCTGGGCTCAATTATCTCCGAGCTCAGGGTTCTCTCCCAGAACAGCATGCCAAACCTGCTATTATTATCAAGCAATATCTTGTGAACTCTTGAATTACAGATGTAATTACATGCATTTATTTAGTAAATCATAAGTGCAATGTACAAACATGTATTTTTACAATAAGCACATTGTTACAAATTATTAATTTCAGTGTAAGTACGTATTAGTTAAGGACACTTAATATAAAGTGGGACCTTTTTTTCTAAAAGTAAAACTTGCTTAATTTTGACTTATGAAAAATATGTTTGTCGACATCAAGAGTTTCCAATTTAAATGATCTTTTTATAGTTAAGAGTGTAGGAAGATAGCCTTTTTTCCTTGTTTGCTTTTGGTGAAGTAAAAAAAAAAGTCTGTTAATGTTTGTACAATATGATTTGTTTTACATATATTTGAAAATAAAATTGGGAGAAATAAAAAGAGTGTAGGAAGATTAGCTAAGTATATATTTTTATTGAATAATCGGCATGGTGAACAGACTATATTGCTAATAAAATCACGTGTAAAATTTTATTTGTAAGCTTTACGATCAGTTTCTTGCCGCACATTGACATTGTAAGATCCTAAAAAAGAATTGTGTTATGGATTTGCTTTCAGAAGAACTTTAAAAGACTACATAAACTGGAAATTGCTGAGACTTTTTTCAGTATGTTGATGTACTTCCAACAGAAACAGAATATTGAGTAGGGGGCGGGGATTTCTTTTTGCATATCATTCCCTCATAGCAAACTAATGGTAAGAGGGGCGTGGTTGAGAATATTAATATTAACAAACTGACGTCAACAAAGAAGGACCGTCACTCAAAACACATAAGCAAATGGTCAGACTTTGATTAAAGATAACCAAAAGCAAACTTTTTTTTTTTTCTGTGGATTAACTTGCACGGATTAATTCTTTATCTAAAGGATAACAATGTGAAAAATAGCAAAATAATTTCACACAGACTTTTAAATAGTTTGCAGCATGTTTTTTTAACCAAAAGCTAAGATTCACCTTTACAAGGACGTGTGCAGCAGGAAAGCAGACAAATCCAAAAACAGAAAATTAACTAAATATTTAAAGAGCATGACTTAAAAGGAGCTGTGTGTGTGTGTCTGACCTGCTTTATGTCTGTCATCCCTCTATGTGTGTTGTTTATACCTCAGATCTGCCCTCTGATATTCATGTCATGTGCGCCGCTCCATTATCTCTCCTTTCAAGGCCTCCAGGACTTTCACTTTGTGCCTGTGTGTGTGTTGAAATACAGTTTGGTTGATATGTTGGTTGATATGTTTAGTAATTTGTGATATGTTTGGTTGATATGTTTAGTAATTTGTGATTACC
>CAIGQV010019029.1:10901215-10924394 GCA_903798115.1 Danio jaintianensis | reverse complement strand
AACTAACTAACTAACTAACTAACTAACTAACTAACTAACTAACTAACTAACTAACTAACTAACTAACTTACTAACTAACTAACTAACTAACTAACTAACTAACTAAAGTTAACTAACTTAATGAATAAAAAATAATTATTAATTCATTAATAAAAAAAATCAAGTAAGTAAAAAAAACAAATTGTTTAAACTTGTGTACACTCAAAAAATGACTTTTCTTGCTTGTTCGTATAAAATAAGTTCTTAATTTTTTTAAACAACTCAGTTGTTTTATGTTCAATCTATTTAAGTTTTAAAAACAATTAAGTTAACTTAATCGATTTGTGTTTTAACAGCATGAAGGAATTTGGGAATTTAACTTAGTAATTTAGTTAAATTATTAGTTTTTACAAATCTAAGTGGACTGAACATAAACCAATTAAGTTGTCCCAAAAAAACCCTTAAGAATTGTGTTTTTCAGCTCATTTTGAATAAGTAGTTTGAATGAACAACAAACATCATTTTTTGGAGTGTAATTAAATTAATAGGAAATGTAACTAAAACCAAACCTTTCTCTCTCCTTTACTATTTTTCTCATTCTCTATTTCTCCTATCACACAGCACATATCGAAAACATTGCCAAATACTTTCCCTGTCTCTTTCTGTTGGACTTGGCGCTGATGCTGAGTGCACATAAATGTCTGGATGCATTCCTCTCCAAGCATCTAGAGTGCCTAGAAACCCAAAAACAAAGCCTGTTCTTGAGCGTAACGCACTGAACTCATGAGAAAACCTCTGCAGAAATTTATCAAAGAGCAGTAAAGAATTCAATCTGGAATTTGTTGGATTGCATCAAGTTAAAACGAGAGAGAAAAGCAGAAAGTGACCTGGCAGTATTATTTGACCCAAGGGACTGGATATCCCCCTGACCGCTGTGCACATTGCAGCATTTAATGCCGACCGCTCCACTGGGAGCTGAAGCAAAGTGTAGTCAGATTCAGCCAGCGTCCCGATTAAGTTTCATCTGTGTGTGTATGTGTGTGTGTTTTATTTAAACTGACCTCATTCCACAGATCCAGGGTTAAATGACATCAGCCTTTGGCGTTCGGTCAGTGGCTTAGTAGTGTCCATCTTGATTCATTTTCAACGCTGTAGTCCAGAGTCTGACTGAAGCAGAGCAGTGCAGGAATTGTAATAAGTTGAAAGTACTTGTGACACTTTCCATTAATAACTGGGCCTAAAATAGCTTTGGGATTTTTGTTTTGTTAATATGTTTAAATAATAATAATAATACATTAAACATTTTTATTTGATTAAATCTTGTTATAAATGTGCTAAATGTAGAGTGTAACGGATCAAGTTTTTTTTTTTTTGTAGGTTTGTAACTTGTAGATTAATCCAGCATTTGTAAAGATCACAGAGAAAAGTTTCTTGCATTACAGTTTTTGTAATTAATGTAAAGCAAATTACATTTGTTTCCTCCCCTTTTTGGCTGATCTGTGACTCAAAAACCGTAACGTGATCCGATTTGTGATCCGTTACACCACAAGCTAAATGTTATGTTAAATAAGCTAAAAGTGTTTGTTGGAAACTTGCTGAAAATGGCTTAATAGCCTTAACAATGTCTTAATAATCTTAATTATAAGTCTTAATAGTGTTGAATCATCTATCTTAACTTTTATCTTGATAAACTGATAACAGTTTACTTAAGTGGGGTTCATAAGACCTTTACAAGACCTTTATAATCATGACATCAGTTAGCTCAGATATGTCATTTTAAATGCAAAGGTGACATTGTTTGAGATGTATTTGTTATGACAACAACTTGTCATTACCAAGATAAAATAACTTGTCATAAATCTGTCATAAACATGACTATCAATTGACTATCAAAATGCCATTATAATTGGGTCATTAATTTTATAACAGCGTTAATATTTTATATAACATTAATATTTTTCTTGACTCAAATACAGTAGTACACATTTAAACTTCATTAAATATCAATGACACTGTTATCAATTTTTTTGAAAGAGTACTGACACTTTTAATGAAATGTTTGTTTCACCGAAAAAGTGATCAGAAAAAATGCCATGACACAATTATAATGGCCTCATGCCAAATATGTTTCTAACAGATTTATGACAAGTTATGTTGTCTTGGTAATGTCAAGTTTTCATGACAAAGACATCTAAAACAATGTCACCTTTGCATTTAAATGACATAACTGAGCAAATGACACTTCATATTTATGATTATATTCAAGTCATGATTATAAAGGTGTCATGTCAGTCTTATGAACACCCCCTTCAAGTAAAGTGTTACCGATATACCTATATATAAAATAAATCTCTCAAAGAGACTTGGACCTTTGTACTTAATGCAATAGCAATATGTCACGGGAGACCAAAAATGAACTATACAGCTCATACTCCATGTGTGTATGTATTTTAGTAACCCATAAGCATTGACTGTGTTTATCCTCGGTGTTTATTTGTGCATCTCTAAACCTGTGAAGGCTATCAACACAGCAGGCGAACGGAACAAACAGCATGAGTAAACAAAAAAAAGGGCCCAAAAACAACACGCGCAACGCTGTGAAGGACATGTGTAAAATAAACACAGGTGGTGTCATTATTTCTGGCAAGGGAGAGTTGGGACATCCTCTCATGCTCGCACTGCATCCTGCGCTCATATTTGGCCTGAAAATGTTTTTCTCTCCTAGTCAATGTTGACGTGAACTTTTCAGAGCTTCTGATCTTTACCCTAAACTAATATATATCCACAGCGGTACCACATGAGTAATAAAAAAACAACCTCAGAATGTTTAACAGATTCCTGTGCACAGCAGCGAAACTCTCAGAGCTAAAATAATCTTAAAAACAACCCAGGATTTCAGCTAGTTGTCTGTTTATGACTCCCAGTATCTCCACAAAAGGTGCTTCAGCGTTCATGTGTTGAGTAATGCTCTTAAATCTGTCCTGCAGATAGTAAAGCTATAGTGGACGGCAACCTAAAACTGATCCTGGGGCTGATATGGACCCTTATCCTGCACTACTCCATTTCCATGCCCATGTGGGAGGACGAGGACGATGAAGATGCCAGAAAGCTGACGCCCAAACAGCGCCTCCTAGGCTGGATCCAGAACAAGGTCCCTCAGTTGCCCATCAACAACTTCCACAGGGACTGGAGAGATGGCAAAGCCCTCGGTGCATTGGTGGATAACTGCGCACCAGGTGAGCAGAATTTCTGTGGTTTATGGCCACTTGGCAATGTATACAGTTGAAGTCAAAATTATTAGCCCTCCTGAATTATTAGCCCCCCTGTATATTTTTACCCAATGTCTAACAGAAAGAAGATCTTTTCGACACATTTCTAATGATAATAGTTTTAATAACTAATTTCTAATAACTGATTTATTTTATCTTTGCCATGATGACAGTACATAATATTTTACTAGATATTTTTAAGGTACTAGTATTCAGCTTAAAGTGACATTTAAAGGCTTAACTAGGTTAATTTGGCAGGTAAGGGTAATTAGGCAAGTCACTGTATAATGATGGTTTGTTCTGTAGATGATCAAAAAAACATTTTTTGCTTAAGAGGGCTAATAATATCAGCCTTCAAATGGTTTAAAAAAATTAAAAGCTGCTTTTATTCTAGCCGAAATAAAACAAATAAGACTTTCTCCAGAAGAAAAAAATATTATAGCAAATACTGTGAAAAACTCCTTGCTCTGTTAAACATCATTTGGGAAATATTTAAAAAAAAAAAATTTTCTAATAATTTTGACTTCAACTGTATGTCATGGTACATTAATCACATGTGGTCTTAAATGGAAAACGGAGTTCATTAGCTTTAAGGGTCACTAATACTCGTCAGGGAATCAAGCAGAATCTGCTTTGACTTAGAAGATGAGAAGTCGGCCTGATATTTACAGCATATGATCTCACCGTGGAAAGAGAAGAAGAGAAAGAAGAGAACAATACAGTAGGTGACCTCAAAACAAGTGATCGCTCCTTTCCAAAACGTGATTCATAAATCAGATAGCTCTGGATAAGTTTGGACTTACACTAGTGGAAAATCCAGAACCCATGCAGTTCAGAGAGGGTGTAATGGAGAGGACATGTTTGTGGATGTGTGCTTGTTCATCTTTGTCGGCTTTGTACACAGTAAAAAATGCTGGTTTCCACACAATTCCTACATGTTGTCCCAACACAAATCGATTAAGTTAACTTAATCGTTTTTACAAATTTAAGTGGACAAAGCATAACACAATTCAGTTGTCCCCCCAAAAAAGTAAGAATTGTGCTATATACTGTAAGTCGTTTTTGAACAAGCAGTAAAAGTCATTTTTTTAAGTTTAATTAAAACAGCTTTTTGGCATTATAGATTCGCAGAGCTCTTGACTCTTTTATTTCTAGATTATTATAATTGTTGCCTGTTAGCATTAGTGATGGGATTGGGTTGCATTCATATAAACCTATAACTTCCTTTTGATTTTAGGGACACAGAAAGGGATAGTTCACCCAAAAATGATAATTTACTTAATTTTTACTCACCCTCAAGTTTCTTTCTTCTGTTGAATTTTGTTGATATTTAGAAACAAAAAAATAGGAATCTTCCATATTAGGTAAAACAAATACTATGGATGTCAATTGATACAGATTTTTAGCTTTCTTCAGAATATCTTCTTTTGTGTTTAACAGAAGGATGAGTAAATGACTTTCCCTTTAAATGGGGCTATATGAAGAAATCTTTTTGGGTCAAAAGCGTCAAAAGTGTGTGTTCAAAACCTTAAAACATGATCTTTCCTGACTCTTTTGGATATCTATTAAAACACATAGACTAATGTTTATTTAAAGGGCTTAAATTTATTTATTTTTTTGACTGAGAAAATGTAAAGGATTTTCCCAGTAAAAAAAGAATAGATATTGTGACAGATTTTACATATCTTGACATCATACATTTGAATAAAATGGACTATCAAAAACTATGTACTGCTGATGATTAAATGGAGGTGGATCTAAAAAAAAACACATTGTTGAAATGTTTCCATCTATTGACAGGACATTTTGAGGTGTGTTTAAAAGAATTCAACATGTTTGACAAACACAAACAGCAGTTTCATTGTCCTTTGGTCAGCTTGGTGAAGAGAACAGGTGTAAATGTGGCAGTGGGTGGAAAGCAGCTGTCCAATATGTACTACAAGCTGCACTCAGGGCCGATTTCACACCCAATATCCAATTCAATATCTTTTTAAGTATAAAACTGGGATTTCACTAGTGTCAAAAACAGCTTTAATATTGAGATATTTAGACTGATTAATCAGTGGTTAACAGAGAGTTTGTCACTTAAAGCTTGTAGGTTCAAGTCCAGAAAGGGGGAATACTTTAAAAATTACAGTTGAGCAATGAAATAAAACAATTACACATTAATCTGCGAGATATGATTTCTCTATACTGACATGTTGACCCTAAAGAGAAGCTATGTGTGATTTGTAAAACGTGGTATCTTTGCATATTTCAATTGTTTCTGAGTTTGTTGGCTCTGCTAGCTGCTAATTAGCCACTGGTCTCTTCTAACTGAATTGAAAGCGTCATTGGCTAAGACAGCAAACATGAATAAGTGAAAACACATGCCACTTTAAGAATTTCCTGCCAACATGCATTATATTTTTCCCCATGTGCATGTGTGGAAAAGCCTCTCTTAGTAAGAGCCAAAAAAAGTGTATTTATTCAAGTATTTTAGTGATTATGTGTTATTACATTGCTTGCCAGGTGAACAATATTGAATTCCCTTCCTTATATTATTGTTTATAAAATGTATATAGTAGTCAACATTTGAAGTGGATCAAAACCTTTCATCAAAGTTGTCTTAAATCTACACTATAAGAAATGATTAGTTGACTTTACTTATAATAAGTGAGTAAACTTGTTTTTCAAACGATTAGTTGACCACTTAAAATAAGTGAGTAAACCTGTTGCTTTTAAAATAATTAGTTGACTTTACTTAAAATAAGTGAGTAAACCTGTTTTTAAAATGATTAATTGACAACTTAAATTAAGTGAGTAAACCTGTTGTTTTTAAAACAGTTAGTTGACTTTACTTAAAAATAAGGGATTAAACATGTTGCCTTTTTAAAATAATTAGTTGACTTTACTTTGAGTAAACCCATTGCCTTAAAAAAAAGTTACAACAGTTTGCTCACTTTTTATGTGCAGTAAAATGTACAGTTTTTCAATTTACACTTTTTACAGTGTATTGATTAACACTAATTTTTTTAAACTTTTTTTTTTTTGATCCACTTTAAATGTTGACCACTGCATATATATATTTTTAAATTGTATTTTTATATTTTTAAAATCGTCAGCTTACTTTTTGTATAAAAAATTTGAGTTTATTTTATATAGGGGTTAAATTAAGGTTACATTACTTAACAATTTAAAAAATAGACTGTATTTGCAAGGTCTCTCGCAGCCATTGCTGCATACAGACTGTATCTGTGGCCAAATTCACATTTTGTTTACCTCCCCTGGAGTTTCCTCCATTTAATTTGTTTTCCGCTATTATCAGTAGCTCTGTTTTCCTTGTTCCACCATCTTGGATCTACGGGGAACAGTAAATCCCACTCTTGGCACGTTTAAATGCATTAAAAATGTTAAATTAAAGGTTTATCAGCGTTAGCAGCAGGAGGAGGCCTGTTATAGATACTCACTGTCTGACCCAAGTATGGAACCGCTGTGCTGAAGGATCTTGGAAAACAAACCTAGATCTGATAGTAACATTTTGGCAGTCACTGAGGAGTCTTGTGGTTTCAAGGCTCTCTGGTTCCATTTGAACTAAACACCTCTTGATCTTTGAGTGTAATCCAGCATATAATAACAGTGTTACTCCAGACGGTACTATGGTGTGTGTTTGCTTCAGGGAAGCGTTCAGTGCTTGAGCCTCACCACGCTTATTAAAGACTGGAAAAAAGGGTGAAGTGACGGGAAACTGCTCATTTGAGAGCATTTAAGGTCAAGATGAACTAAAGTCCATGGTTTATTAGATCCCCGCAGTGGAACAGTGGGAATGCAGCACTAGATAAAACTCTCAAGTTATCTCTACAGCAGTATGCAGGACCATTTTAAAGTAATACAGTACGTTGTAGGCCTAGAGGTACTAAGGTTTAGAAAATAATTGTCAAATAATTGCTAACAATTATCTTTGTGCTCATTTAAGGCCTGTGTCCGGACTGGGAAACATGGGATCCGAGTCAGCCTGTGGAAAATGCAAGAGAAGCCATGCAGCAAGCCGACGATTGGCTTGGTGTGCCTCAGGTACAGTAGGAAGAACAATAACTTATATTTATTAAGACAAAACTGGGCAATTTGTAGGCCAGCGTTGACTTTAAGAAGTAAATATTAGCTACTGAAATTGTATTATGACCTCATTATTTAGAATCCAAGAGTGTATAAGAGTTGTACAATTTATTTTTTAATATTTATTTTTTGCATATTGAACATTAATCTGGTTTGACTTTAGTGCAAAAAAAATAAAAACAAATAAAATAAAAGTCAGTGCCACTTTCCTAGGTGGTTTGAAATCTGATCACATCTCTGAATGAGCAATATTGTAATATTGATGTCTGCAAAATACGTTTATTCAGCAAGTTTGCATTAAATTGATTAATTTCTAATGTTGCAGTATATAACTTTTTTTACAATAAATGTTTTATTTGTCAAGAGAAATATATGGTTTCAACAAAAATGTTAAGCGGCACAAGCTTAACGCTAATAATGAATAATAATTTTTTTGAGTAGCTAATTAGCATAGAATTATTTCTGAAAAATGTGCTGGGAATTCAGCTTTGCAATAACAGTAGTAAATTAAACATGAATGAATTTTAAAACATATAAAAAAGTTATCAGTATTTTAAATGATAGTATTCCTGAATATTACAGTTTGTGTCACATTTCTGATCAAATAAAATCAAGTTTCAGCTAAGAGATTTAATTCAAAAACCTTTGCCAAGTGTTAGTAGATGATCGGTCTTAAAGATTTGAAAATCTTAGTGAACCTGCTATGCAGAAATAATTTTTACCATATATTTAAAGAATACACTTAAACACAAACTTGGGTCCAATTAAGATTAAGATTGATAAGAGAAAACAATATGTCACACAGATCTTTGCAATTGTAGAGGTAAAGCTTTCATTTTAATAACAAGGTGCATATTTATCGCCTTGTCCCTGTTGGTCTCTTATTCAATTTCCACCTCTGTCTTTCTGCTGTGTTAAATACCGTTTGGAGCTATTTCCAGTTAGCTCTTAACCTTCCAACCTAGCGTTAAATATAGCAGGACACTTAACCAGTAGGACATGAAAGACGGGACTGAGGGGAGCGGAGAGACAGAAAATATTTTCCACAGCTCTCTTTAAGTGTACTTCATCAGTTTGTGCCGTAGACCATCACTATGTTTATATCTGACGATCGATTCTGGCAGTAAAATTACTCAAAGGAAATGTCAAATAAAGACTGTAAGATGTGCTTCTTCATCTGTTTTAGCTTCTGAGGGCTGCGGCAATGCACATTTAAGGTGTTTTGCTGTCTGATACAGCTATTATAGGTCAATGTTTTACTACTAGTGAAGTAATGACTTGTATCAGGTGTGTTTGAAGAGGAAAACATCCAAAATGTTGTACTAGTTTCCCCAAGAGCTTGACAGAGGAATTGGCATCAGGACTGATTTCTAAGTTTGCACTCTGCTGTGTTTCATCCAGGTTATTGCTCCAGAGGAGATTGTAGATCCTAATGTGGACGAGCATTCGGTGATGACCTACCTGTCTCAGTTCCCCAAAGCCAAACTCAAGCCTGGTGCACCACTGCGACCCAAAACCCTGCACCCCAAGAGAGCCAAGGCCTACGGGCCAGGTCAGATCGACAGAAGATGATGTTAACACTTCTGAATGGCAGACAGTGGTTATGAATTACAACCTTTACTGTAACACAAACTTCTGCATCTTTCATTTCTCTGTAGGTATTGAGCCCAGAGGGAATGTTGTGTTGAAGCCGGCCGAGTTTGTGGTGGAGACCGTGGAGGCCGGGCTTGGAGAGGTGTTGGTCTACATTGAAGATCCAGAGGGACACACAGAAGAGGTCATCTTTTAACTCATCTCAACTTCTTTCTTTGTAAAAAATAAGTCAAACGTCTCTCAGCCAGGGGTATTTACACATCAAGCAGGTTTCTGGTTGCATTGGCTAAATTTTAGGCTATGTTTACACATACATTTTTCCATTGCATTTTAAAAGGTTCACGTTTAAGCAACACGATTTTCAGCAAAATCATTGCCATTTACATGGGCATGTAAATGGGTAAAAATGCTGAATTATGTTTGTCAGGCCAGTAGTTGGCGATGTCACCTTCTTAGTAAACAGTACCTACAAGGAAGTGACGATGTGCCGTTTGTGGATCAGCTTTCTTGTCTATGTATAATTTGCTGTGTGTGTAAGATACGTCTCCGCTGTTGGTTGCAATGTAAAGTAAATCACATGATGAAGCATTAGAAAACACTTGAGGAACAACACACGTTCTCCACCATTGTTGTTTATGATTGTTTCATGATGTTTGCAATTGCATTTAATTTAAACCTCTCTAAACATGTAGCATGCATGTACTCTGATGTCAATGTTTTCAAAGACTTTCATTTTCGGATGTTTACACGGACACGACAATGGCTGCGTTTTCAAAAACTTCCAGATTTATGTTCTTCCAGTCACAAAAATGCTCTTGTTGTGTAAACAAACAGGCAAAACACATAAAAAGTTTCCAGTTTTGGGCTAAAAACGTTGTCGTGTCAATGGCCCCCTAGATTAAATGAAATGCTAGTACAAACACATTTCACATTTCTATGGACGGCACTTGCTATTTATTTTTTTATTATTTTGCATTGTAGAAAAATGTAAAAAAAAATCACACAAATATAACTGAAAAATGGTCCAAACTGGACAGGTCAGATTTAAACACTAGGTGTAAGTGGGAACGTGTCTCTTTAAGATGTGATAATTTTGATTAATCAAAATATATATTAATATTGTGTACCGGGTGTACATAAGATTAAAAAATATATGTTTTGACATCTAACAAATGAAATTGATGAAATCTAACTGATGAAAATGATGAAAACTAACTGATGAAAATGATTTTTTCACAGGCTAGAGTAATTCCCAACAATGACAGGAACAGGAGCTACTCTGTGGTGTATGTTCCAAAAGTGGAGGGTTTGCATAAGGTACCAGTGGAAATAGGCACTAAACGGTGTTGTAATTTTGCTTATCATAAATTTCCAGATTTATAATTATTTACAGTCTTTTTGGGTATCAGACAGTAATTTTATATCTGTTTTGTTGTTGTACAGGTGAAGGTGTTGTTTGCTGGACAGGATATTGACAGAAGCCCTTTCCTAGTAAATGTATCTAAAGCACTGGGAGACCCAAACAAGGTGCAGGCCAGAGGGCCAGGTTTGGAACCGGTGGGCAACGTGGCCAGTAAACCTACCTATTTTGACATCTACACAGCAGGTAATGTCAGGCAAATAATGGTGTTTGTTCAAAGACTGAATAGCAGTTTAAGATCATCTGTGTATTTGTGACTCGTCAGGTGCAGGAGCAGGTGATGTTGGTGTGATCATTGTGGACTCTCAGGGCCGCAGAGACACAGTGGAAATCATTCTGGAAAACAAGGGTGACAGTGTTTTCCGTTGCACCTATGGCCCCATTCTGGAGGGCCCTCACACTATATATGTGACATTCGCTGGCCAGCAAATACCCAGAAGTCCTTTCACTGTGCACATCTCAGAGGGTGAGACCCATGTCCTCACATCTGGACTTAATTCCTTGAAAAAAATGTTATTGATTTTCTAGAGTCATTTTGCAGTCACATTGTTCTTTGATGCCAAAGCTTTTAATGCACCAAGAAAACAACAAGTGCTATGTTTACTTTTGTTTTTTGCTGCATTAAAAGCATGTCATGTGCTTTTAAAATGTCTACTGCCCTCTCTGAAAAGGCCAGCTCAGACTAGCATGGAAAAACTGATTCACTTGCTGGTTAGGACACCTGGTAAAAAACCTAAGGGTAAAATTTTAGATCTAATTAGTTATATCAAGCTGGCTTTTTCAATGGGGGCATTGTGCACATATTGAGCTGGATTTTCCATTCTAAAGGTATGGTCACATGATTAAATTCAATACATTTCACAGGCAAAATTCAATCATTGGTATAAGAGTGAAAATTTTCACATGTAGACTTCTCTCATATTCATATTGTTTACACAAATTCACTATGCTGACCAACGGAAAGCTACAGTACTTACTCAGCCAGCATTTTTCTGAGTCTGAAAGAAGAATCTAATAGATGTCTAAACATAGACAGCTTAGCCAAAACAAAACTAAATTTGGGCTGTCAGTGAAAAACTAATAGATGTCTAAAAATAGCCCAAAACTAGACTAGTCATCAAATACACAGGAATGAATGACTACACCTGTGAAGTCTGTCTAATCTGTGTATTTGATGGCTAGTCTAGTTTTGGGCTATTCTAGGAGATTTATTAGAATTTCAATGATAGCCCAAATTTAGCCTTGTCTAGGTCTATGTTTAGTCTATTAGATGTATATTACACACAAAATTGCTTGGTGGGTTAACTGCTGTGCATTATACATGAATAAACATATAGACAATAAACTATTGAAAATTTTTGCTGAAAAAATGTGCTAATGTGACCCTACCCTAATAACTTCAGAGTTGTTTGATTGACAGCACGCTGCTTATGGACACCTGATCTCCGCGGCATTGACTGAGACCAGGTTATTTGGTTTGAGCTGAGTTTGCTCACTGCTCCAGGGGTCCAGCACCCTTGCCATGATGACGAAACGCTTTATTGTGTTTCCTCTTTTCTTTCGCCTGTGTGTGTGTTGTTCTAGCTCCTCCACACGGCCGGCAGATCGGCTCCCCGGTTCACATAATCCCCCAGTCTTTACGCACGCCACCCTCAGAAAAGGCCAAGAAAGTGCCTCCCCCAACACCACCCAAACCCAGGCGACCAAGTTAGTACGGGCCACCCGGGGGGCATGGCAGATGCCTGCTCGAGTTTGGTCCCTTCCCTCTTGTCTCCTTCCCTTCAATCTCCCTGGATGTGTCCTCTCAGGCTCTTCTGGCTCGTTGGCATGCACTGGTGCTTTGCCCTCTGGGGCAGCTAAAATCAACAGGAAGCATAGATAGAGACAGGAATTGATGATGGAAGTGTGTGTGAGGAAAAGTGAGAGTGTGAATAAGAGTAGAATTAGACAAGCATTGCGAATGCTGCTGCTGGTCTTGTCTTAACCAATGCAGAACAAAAAAGCTATCATTTAATGCTGGGACTGGACGATCACTTAACAGATGCTCAGTGCACTTCTGATTGGATTCTGAAAAATATTTTTTTCATTTATTAATTCAGAATTTAACAGATTTAACCAAATCCTAATCTTAATTAATAATTTGAATACTATTAATTATACTTTTAACACAAATAACCAATGTTGTTTAAATTTGGGCTGAAGAAATTAGTTAAAATGATTTAAAATAAATTGCATTTTATTTTACAGCCCTTGTTTAAACTATTAACTGTAACCTGAACTGACTCTGGATCTATTTTACACCTACAATTTCAAGCATATTTGCTGTAAATTTAGGATGCCAGAACCTGATTTGGCATCAGAGAGCCAATGTCTTGAGTGACCGTCTAGGTGTGTAATCTAGTCATCTTCATCCCATTGTCATGGTGATTTTCACCATTGTCATTGTCATCTGTGCAGTTGCTTGATTTGGCCATGCCGCTCTATAAATACTAACACAGAGAATGGGAATGTTTTGATTACCTGCATTAACACAATTTTCTCTTACCAAAATATACAATGAAGCTTAACTCATTAATTATTCATTTTCTAACAATATTTTTTTCACCTAACTCAATTGTGTGGACTTTTTTTTTTTGTAGCTCTTTTTATTATCTTATTTTTATTACTTTTTATTAAGAAACTTATTGGAGAATAGTTTGATCAGATCTGAGAAAGCCTTTAGGACTACGCCAGACTGCTTTAATAGACATTTTATTGCTATACAAGAGCCCATTAGTGAACTTAGCATTAAACACCAAAACCCAACAGTAAGCCACACATTTCAAATAAAAAAGCTGTTTTATTTGAGTAGAATATTGTTAAAGTTTGGTTATATATTTCGCAGCTGGCTCTTGTATCTAATTACAAACATTGTATTCATTTGAAGCTCGTGAAAACACTGCTCAGCTTTCCTGTAGTTTTTACTATATTGTGGTATCGCTACATTCCTAATGGGGTTTTCATGAGATTGCTAATTGCATAGTCAACGTAACTTTCTGTCTTGGGTTGTTCTTCATTGCTCATTCTTTTGCTGGGCTCATATGCTGGTCCATGCATCTAAACTAACTTTGACAATCATGTCTACATTCATGTATGTAAATTTCATGAGTCTTTTTCGCCTTCTTGTGCTTTTCTTTTGTGATCAGGAATAACCACCCTTTCCTCTTTCTAGCAAGTAACCCCAATGCTTGTCGGGCAATTGGTCGTGGCCTGCAGCCCAAGGGTGTACGTGTGAAGGAGGTGGCTGATTTTAAGGTGTACACGAAGGGAGCAGGCAGTGGAGAACTACGTGTCCATGTCAAAGGGCCAAGTATGTATGCAATTGTTTCGACTAAAACAACATTTGTGGAACTTTTTCAGTTTTAGTCAACGTTGTATTTTTAAAGGTAGTTAGTCTGAATTAAACCCTGTCTTTTTAGCAGGTGGCGATGAGCCTGTGAAGGTGGAAGATTTGGGAGACGGTGTGTATGAATGTGATTACTACCCTATTTTCTGTGGAAAATACATCATCACTGTTACTTGGGGTGGCCATGCCATTCCCCGCAGGTAAGGGCCATTAGAAACCCCCAACAGTTTAACGTGAGACACAATTTGAAAATGTTATTTCAGAGTCTATTTCAGGAGTTAAGCCAATTATCTTCTGATTAAAAATGTATATGTGTGTAGCCCGTTTGAGGTGATCATAAGTGAAGATGCAGGACCTCAGAAGGTGAGGGCATGGGGTCCAGGCTTGGAGACTGGCATGGTGGGCAAATCAGCTGATTTTGTGGTTGAAGCCATTGGCACAGAGGTTGGAACTCTGGGTAAGAATCTTGTTTAACATGTTTAGCTGGTGTTTAATGTGCAAAACTAGTGTTTATGGCAAGTGCCCTCTTTACTGCAACGTTTAGCTCCAAACATAATCAGCCACACCTGAACAAGCTAATTAAGATGACTAAAAAGTTATGGGCAGTTATGTGCTTGATCAAGGTTGGAGCTAAACTCTGTAGGAAAGTGGACTTTAAGTGCCCAAATTGAGAACCACTTAATTATGTTGTAATAAAATGCCTGAGTAATTGGTCAAAACCCCCTTCCATGCACAGGCTTTTCCATTGAAGGACCCTCGCAGGCTAAGATAGAGTGTGATGACAAAGGAGATGGCTCTTGTGATGTTTTGTACTGGCCCACTGAGCCAGGGGACTATGCTGTCCATGTCATCTGTGATGATGAAGATATCAAAGACAGCCCCTTTATGGCCCACATCCTCCCTGCAGCCAGTGACGTTTTCCCTGAGAAGGTCTGTTTTGTGGCGCTTGGCAATAATGATTGTACATTCAATAGGGATAATAAATAACTGTGGTACTGAAAGTCATGTTTTTATGCAGGTTAAGTGTTTCGGCCCCGGGCTGGAGCCAACCGGGTGCATCGTAAATAAACCTGCAGAGTTTACAATTGATGCCTGTGGAGCTGGAAGAGGACAGCTACAGATTTATGCTCAGGTACATTTTCATACAAGTCCCAGATGCCTCATGCCTCACTTCACTGGTGCAAAAACCTTTTTGTCCTTCTTTTATTCAAGGACTCAGAAGGCTTCCCCATCAACATTCAGATCACAGATAACGGCGACAGCACATATTTCTGTGTCTATATACCCATCAAGCCCATCAAACACACTATCATCATCACCTGGGGAGAGGTCAACGTTCCCAACAGTCCATTCAGGGTGAGAGCTCACTGTCAACAGGCAAATTCAGCCAGCTGATGACATTTTTATTGTGCTGTTTGTCAAGAACGTTCATGAATTGGATCTGCAGCAAGCTCGGCCTTTCAATGAAGGTTCATGACCAAATTTTTCCAGTGTTAGATTTCACACTTTGCCTTTGCGACCATGTTAGATCATAGGTTCCGTATTGGATCATAGCTTTACTAGAACCACTGTCCTCCAAAAGCTTTCAGTTACTAGTTTTACAATATATGCATGGTCTTTTGACATATCTCAGGTGACCATTGGAGAAGGCAGTCACCCTGAGAATGTGAAGGTTCATGGACCAGGAGTGGAAAAGACTGGCTTAAAGGCCAATGAACCCACATACTTCACAGTGGACTGCAGTGAGGCTGGACAGGGTCAGAACCAACATCACTGATATCATTATTCAAATATGCATTTTAAATTTATTTATTGATCGTAACTTATTTTTCTTTTCCAACTCCATAGGAGATGTAAGCATTGGGATTAAGTGCGCTCCTGGTGTGGTGGGACCTGCAGAAGCAGATATTGATTTTGACATCATTAAAAATGACAATGACACATTCACCGTGAAGTATACGCCCCCCGGTGCTGGACGCTACACCATCATGGTGCTATTTGCAGATCAAGTAAGTCTCAGTCAATAATATGATATTACTCATAAGAGATCTAAAATCTGAAATCTAAAATCTACCTTTTCAATTTACTAACAGGAAATTCCCATCAGCCCCTTCCGTATCAAAGTTGATCCATCTCATGATGCTAATAAGGTCAAAGCAGAGGGTCCTGGCCTCAATAAAACAGGTCTGTTTTATAGTCAATGACTGAAAATTTGCAAAATAGTAGGTGAGGATATCTAATCTCATCTGTATGTTATATGTCTATATCACAGGTGTGGAAGTGGGCAAGCCAACCCACTTTACAATCTACACTAAAGGAGCAGGCAAGGCCACACCTGAGGTTCACTTCACTGCAGCTGGTAAAGGAGAAGCCGTCAGTGACTTTGAGATCATCGATAACCATGACTATTCTTTCACTGTGCGCTACACTGCATTACAGCAGGTGAGACATTCTGGCACTAGGTTATGGTTCATATAAATGGACACTAAAGCCTGATTAATACTTCTGCATCGAGTAATCACTGTACTCCATGGCACATGCCTTGCACATAGCTGACACCGTTTTGAGCAATTATACTTCTATGTTCTGTGGGGTTTCTATGTTCCACTGTGTCGAGTTTATTTGCTAATGTTTTTGGTTTACGCCAGAAATGCATACGATGCTACTGTAGAAGTAGCTCAAACTCACACTCACTCAAAGAATAAAGAGTGGGAACCACCAAACGTTCAACAACTTGTGTAAACACACAAAAAAGTCCACGATACTCAACACTTGTGAAACACTCCGGCCTCTCTCCACCCCCACGACTCTCGGCCCCGACTACACTCATCACTGCTTCTGAGCCGACCAATCACAGATCTTGTGTTCTGCATCGTTGCGACATGTATTTAGATATTTTTTGTGAGGTGCACATCAGGGTCTGCATCAGGGTGCGGCAAAGGGTATGCAAAGGCTACACTACTGTGTGCACTCAATACAAAAGTCTAAATTGGCCTTAAGAAGTCATATGATCGTGCAATATTATAAATACCATATTTCGTTTTTTTTGTGTGGTTCAGGGGAACATGAGTATATCTGTGTGCCATGGTGGTGACCCCATTCCCAAAAGCCCATTTACCATCACCGTGGCTCCTCCTTTGGACCTCAATAAGGTCAAAGTTCATGGACTCAACAACAGTAAGTCAAATCTTCAGGGTATTTATGTGCAGAATGATTCTAGATATTTTGATTGTGTGTAAATGGTTTGTGTTTAGAAGTGGATGTCGGGAAGGATGAGGAGTTTACTGTTAATACACGTGGTGCGGGAGGTCAAGGAAAGGTGGACGTCAAGATTACCTCACCCTCTCGTCGACCAATCCCATGCAAGGTGGAATCTGGAGCATCCAATGAGGTGCACACTGTTAAGTACATTCCTCCAGAAGAGGGGCCCTACAAAGTGGACATCAGCTATGATGGAAACCCTGTGCCAGGAAGCCCTTTTACAGTGGAGGGGGTGATGCCTCCAGATCCCTCAAAGGTAGGAGAATGTGATTCATTTATTTAATCGTCATCATCTTGCTGTAATTTTTGTGATTACTGCAAATCCTTTTTATTGGAAAATGTGTGTTACCTATATGATCTCATCTGAGGTTTTTAATGTTCTGCTAGTAAAGGGAGACTCGGTTCTTGATTGTGCTTTGGCATTTCTAGTCGTTCATTGATCCTTTTTTAAACTTAAGGATAAAAATGGGATATTTAAACTCTACGTATGATTGGAAACATGGGATAGATTTAAAGAGTTAGCTGTGGAATTGGACTGTATAGTGCTAATAAACTTAATAGTTTATTAAAACTCGAACCAGATTTGGTAAAGCAATATTTCTTAATACTCTAAAAAATCCTGTTTGTAGTAGTTTATTCCAGGAAACTGGGTTTCAGAGCCAACCTATTCAATTTCGTTTAGTTTTATTTTATTTTACATGCAGTTTTGTTTGTGTGTATGCCTTTTGTGTGAAGGGCTGAATTGTTACAGTGTTTTTCTTTCCGTGAGCCAGATGCTCCAGTTTGTATATCAGTGGTGTCAGTGAAGAAGCCTAAAATAAACACAAAGGGCCATTTAGCCAGTGTAGGAAATTATTACAGGACAGTTGGCATTTAATTAATCTGTCACAAAGAGGTCAGCTCAAGTGTAGAGTGCCAAACAAGGTACTTCATCTATATGTGGAATGACTGCTCAATTCCCTGTCACCAGGCTGAGTCTGAATCGATGATCATTAGATAATTTGTCTGTATATTAAAGAAACAGATTTAGATCTCTGACCATAAATGGATGCAAATGATGAAGGCTGTTAAATTTTGAAAAATGGTGGGTTGTCCTGTAGTACTGGTGAAGCATGCTGGACTGTTCAATTATTGACAATTTTATGCACACCCAGAGTGGCCATTACACTAAGGGTGTGCATTAATGTTTAATATTACAGAGCTCAGCCATCTATTATTTCACTTACCGCATGTACCAAGTGTGTAATTTTATTATATTTAAGTATTATTTTTACAGGTTCTTTTTCACGTCGATGGACATTTTACATTTCTGAATATTTAAAGGGATAATTCACCCAAAAATTATGTCATTAATTACTCTAATGCCATTCCATGTCCCCTGAGACCTTCTTCTTCTGAGATTAATCTTCAGAACACAAATTAAGATATTTTTGACGAAGTCTGAAAATTCTCTGACCCTCCATAGACAACAAGGGTCACAAAATGTTCAAAGCCCATTTGAACATTTCGCGACCCTTGCTCTCTCTGGAGGGTCAGAGAGCTCTCGAATTTCATCTTTGTGTTCTGAAGATGAACAAAGGCCTCAGGAACTACAATGGAACTATAATGATGAGTAAGTAATGACAAAAGTATCTTCTTAAAGATTTTTTGGCAACAGTTTTTTTTGCTTTTTACTTCCAGGTACGAGCTTATGGGCCTGGCCTGAAGGGAGGCATTGTGGGTAAGCCGGCTCCATTTGCCATCGACACCAAAGGTGCGGGCACAGGTGGTCTCGGTCTGACTGTGGAAGGCCCATGCGAAGCCAAAATTGAGTGCCAGGACAACGGAGATGGATCTTGCTCTGTGTCTTATCTGCCAACCGAACCTGGAGAGTATTCCATCAACATCCTATTTGCTGATGCTCACATCCCCGGTTCCCCATTCAAAGCTATGGTGCAGTCCGTCTTTGACCCGAGCAAGGTCACAGCTAGTGGACCAGGTCTGGAGAAAGGGAAGGTTAATGAAGCTGGATCATTCACAGTCGATTGCTCTAAAGCCGGCGAGGCAGAGTTGACCATCGAGATAATTTCAGATTCAGGAGCGCAGGCAGAGGTTCATGTCCAGAACAACAGCGACGGGACATATTCTATCACCTATATTCCTCCTTTCCATGGAATGTACACTATCACAATTAAATATGGAGGACATGCAGTGCCAAAGTTCCCAGCAAGGGTTCAGGTAGATCCCGCTCTCGACACCAGTGGGATCAAGGTCTACGGACCAGGAGTGGAGCCCAGAGGTAAAATTAGGTTTGTTTGTGCATTTAGCATCACTGTGTTTAGCAATGTGCTTTAAAAATGGTATGTTTTCACAGGGGTGCTCCGAGAGGTTACTACACACTTCGTTGTTGACACTCGGGTTCACAGCAAGATGGGTGGAAACCACATCAAAGTTTGTATTGTTAACCCTTCAGGTGCCAACACTGATGCGTATGTCACTGACAAAGCAGACGGCACTTACAGAGTGGAGTATACTGCCTATGAGGATGGTAAGATATCCACTGAATAAGAAATATATATTTTGTTGAATTGATTAAATTAAATTAAATAAATGAAATTTAATTAATACTATAATAAAAAGTTCAACAGTTTGCATTGCCATTCAGAATAATTAGTTTAACTGCAAAAAAAGCTCAGAAGTGAAATGCCATGCCATAGTCAAATTCTGTATGTTGGATTGTTGTTTAATAACTGAAGCTTCTATGGCTTCCATAAAGTCTTTTTTGCTGAGGTAAGCTGGTCCACCCCAGTCTTCATTAATTTAACAGGCCATGTTGACATTTCTTCTGAACTGAACCTCCCTTTCCTCCCTGAGAATTGTGGGACACACACACACACACTCAAACACACACACGCACATACGCACATGTACATAGGGGCAGTCGTGGCCTGGTGGTTAGAGTGTTGGACTCGTGATCCGAAGGTTGCTGGTTCGATACTCGGTACCAGCGGGAATTGGGGGTGGGGGGAGTGAATGACCAGCACTCTCCACCACCCTCAATACCACGACTGAGGTGAGTCCCTTGAGCAAGGCACCGTTCCCCCCAACTGCTCCCCGGGCGCCGCAGCATGGCTGCCCACTGCTCCGGGTGTGTGTTCACGGTATGTGTGTGTTCACTAACTGTGTGTGTGCACTTGGATGGGTTAAATGCAGAGCACAAATTCCAAGTATGGGACACCATACTTGGCCACTACACTTCACTTCACTTCACTACATGCGCACACATGCACTCAAAGCTGTCTGGTATTCTAAGGACGACTGCTGTATTGATTATTCTAAGAGAAGATCAATGTTGTAAGTTGGGAATTTGTTCATTGTTGATGTCGTTCATGTTGATGTCTGTTTTCCCATGATGCCTTGATAATATTCCATCAAAATAATTGATTGAAAAAATAAAAATTCCCTTTCTAAATGTTCACACACAGTCTGTTTCTGTCAAAGAAGGCTGTTTTTAAATAAAATAAGATACAGTACTCATACACACTCTTCAAATCAGCCAATCAGAGTTGAGTTGAGCTTGCCAGAATGAGAAACCACATACCAGCATCATATTTGCAGATAAGAGAGTGCTGCAATTTATATTTTTATGCAGGTGTGCATCTGATAGAGGTACTATATGATGAAGTACCTGTCCCAAAGAGCCCGTTTAGGGTGGCGGTGGCCGAAGGTTGTGATCCCAGCCGTGTTCGTGCCTATGGTCCCGGTCTGGAAGAAGGTCTGGTCAACAAGCCAAATCGCTTCACTGTGGAGACCAGGTACATATACAAACATCTACTGCTGAAAATGACCACGTAGAAGTGTATTTATTTTCAATGTCTATATTTCTTCTACTTCAGAGGAGCTGGCACGGGGGGTCTTGGCTTGGCCATTGAGGGTCCATCAGAAGCTAAGATGTCTTGTAAAGATAACAAAGATGGCAGCTGTAGCGTGGAATATATTCCTTTCACTCCAGGAGAATATGACGTCAACATTACTTTCGGAGGTCTGCCTATCCCAGGTATGATGCAATTTCCTTCTGTCTAGTTCATTTCACGGTTTGCTTCTGAGTGATCTCAAAGCCCTAATTATGCATTGACATCGAATTTCAGCAGATTGAGAATATGAGAGAGCTGAAGTGTGGTTTAAGACATTTGGAAGACATAATCATGACAGTTTGATTTAGCAGTTGAATATTTCATACCTGATTCATTGTTTTATAAAGAAAAACTAACTGTAGGATTTCTGTGGGTGTTTAGGTAGTCCATTTAGGGTGCCTGTGAGGGAGCTTGTGGACCCCAGTAAGGTCAAATGTACTGGTCCTGGTCTGGGCAGTGGAGTAAGAGCCCATGTCCCACAAACCTTCACTGTGGACTGCAGCAAGGCTGGACTCGCCCCCCTGGAGGTTCTGCTGTATGGACCTACAGGTAAAAAACACGTACTGGAAAAGATTTATCAAGAGTGTTTTACAGCCGTCTGGAATAGATGACAAGCACGCAGAGTGATCAATTGTGTTATTATTTTAGGGATGACAGAGCCGGTGAATATCACAGACAACGGCGATGGCACACATACAGTGGTCTACACTCCTGCTAAAGATGGACCTTACACTGTGTGTGTCAAATATGCAGACCAAGAAGTGCCACGGAGGTGAGTGGGCTGCTCTAATGTATTAATCAAGTGTTAATATTAATGAAACACGTAGACTGTGTGATATGACCAAAATGTCAATGCTGACTTTGTAATAAGAAGAGCACTTCAAGATCAAGGATGTATGTGTTTAGGCTTATGACAGTATCACATTTTATTGTTGTGATTTATTGCTGAGGCTTTTATCACAATGTAGGGTGTTATCACTAAGCTGTGAAGAAGGTTACTTTAATAGGTGTAATAATCAAAAAATACTTAGTATGTTGCTTTATTGTTTATACATGTTTAGGGTAAACCAATGTATCAACCAAATTGAGTTGCAAAAGAATGATGAAGTACAATAGTTCACACTTTACAATAAAATGTCATTAGTAAATATTACCTAATGGAAAAAGACAGATTTTTTACAGTTACTATGCTAATACTAGTTAAAAAAATACAACTCAGATTTATTAGTTATTAAAAATGTATTTAAAATGTCGTATGTAAAACATTAAGCATTAACTAAGAAATTCATTGTGAGTTAAATTAACTAATGTTAATTAACTAAAAAACTGGAGGCTTATTGCACAGTGTTAACGTCAGAATTTTTAAACAATATTTCAGCATGTAGTAAGCCAGATTAACATGTAAATGTTAAAAAGTTATTAACCAATTAAGTCTCCAAGCATTTGGCACTATTAAAAACACCACTGCAATTACAATGTGAATATTGTTAAATAATGAATTATTCACTGTATTTGAAATGCCCACGATATCAATATTGTGCATGTTCATCATCATGATATACTTAATCATTGAATATTGGCATATGTCTATATGTGTTCCCTTTTCAGTCCATTCAAGATCAAGGTGTTACCTGCTCATGATGCCAGTAAAGTTCGTGCCAGCGGTCCCGGTCTGAATGCTTCTGGTGTTCCTGCAAGTCTACCAGTGGAGTTCACCATTGATGCGCGTGATGCAGGAGAAGGTCTTCTCACTGTACAGATATTGGTGAGCTACTTTGGCACTCAATCAGGCTTCTTCTTTGACATGTTTTAAGACACAGGTAATCACATGTGCTTTAACGGCCAATGTCCCCCCTCCGCTTTCCTCTGCCCTGACCTCTGACCCCTTCCCTGCTGTCGCTGTAGGGTCCAGATGGGTGCAGGCAGGAGGCCTCTGTGTTTGTGGAGGACTGGGGTAGGAGGGTGTGGGAGAACCACATTGTAAAGGGCACCATCCCCTTCCATATTCTTAGGAGAGGATGTGTAAGGCGGCCCCTTCTTTCGGCCTCCTCTGATTGTTATAACTCACCATGTCTGGCGTCCCATCCCATCAGCCTTGGGCCTATTCCCTTGCAACCGTACCCCCTACCCCAGTTCCCTCGCTCCTTTGGCTGCTTTTCTCCTTCAGTTATTTCATAGTTTTCCCCTAGTTGTTCCCTAGTTCCATATTTGTTTTCTAATAATACTTTGTTCTTTAGTCTATCTATCTATCTATCTATCTATCTATCTATCTATCTATCTATCT
>CAIGQV010019029.1:10886333-10901205 GCA_903798115.1 Danio jaintianensis | reverse complement strand
TCTATCTATCTATCTATCTATCTATCTATCTATCTATCTATCTATCTGCCAAGAAAGCTCTTTGGAAATGTCATTTCTGAGGGCAATCCTTGTTTTTTTTCATTTGTATTTTTACTTTTTTAAATAATCATACTACTTTTCATTTTAAAAAGGAAGGGAGAAAACTTCACTCAAACCAAAATGGGTTCTCTCAGATGGCACACATGCATAAGAATCCAAAAACATCTTTGTCTTGCACAAAAGTGTCATTTCTTTTGGACGTGAGAGTGAACATTTCTCCCAGGCAGCCATATTTGATCATTTTGTGCCTGTCGAGGGTGACCTGACACCCTTAATGTTGCCCTCTAGTGGTCTATGTGGACTGACCTGTCATTAGATTTAGCCTAAAACCCTACATGTGGTTTTCCACTACATGACTAACAGTCAGAGATGCTTGCTGTGCATTCTTTATGACGAATATTGTCTTGTTGGATATTGATAGGAATTGGCATCTTATGTATATGCGGATTTACAAGATACACACACGCATCCATTTGTGTGAATACACTTTAACAGCTCATTTATTTTGCAGGACCCAGAAGGAAAGCCAAAGAAAGCCAACATTAGGGATAACAGAGATGGAACGTACACTGTGTCCTATGTTCCTGATATGACGGGACGATATACAATTACAATCAAATATGGCGGAGATGAAATCCCATACTCTCCCTACCGCATCCATGCACTGCCTAGTGGAGATGCCAGCAAGTGCCTTGTGACAGGTCAGTTGCAGACATGTAATGTGTGTTACATGTACCTGTGATTTGCTACTTTATTACTATCCAATCTCACCAATTCATTTTTCAGCTTTATCATGACTTCTAATAATTATTTTTATTGATTCTTAGTGTCGATTGGAGGACATGGACTTGGTGAGTTTTTGTGAAAATCTCCTTTTGTAGAGTTTAACCAATTTTGTCAGTGAGATGAATGGCAAAAGTGTCTCCTATGTATGAAAATACTATAATACTATCACTGTAATTGTGTCTCTTTCTGATTTGATGTCATTGCTGTACCGTGAGCAGGCTCTGGACTCGGACCCACCATTCAAATCGGCGAGGAGACTGTTATTACTGTGGACGCAAAGGCTGCTGGGAAGGGGAAGGTCACTTGCAAAGTGTCAACTCCAGATGGAGCTGAGCTGGACGTGGATGTGGTGGAGAATGCAGATGGGACATTTGATATCTACTATACCGCTCCAGAACCTGGGAAATACGTTATAACCATCCGCTTCGGAGGAGAGCACATTCCCAACAGTCCCTTCCATGTGGTGGTGAGCACCTTCTGTTGCGATGCATAATGGGTAGTCATTTTTGGGTAGCGATTATTACATAAGAAAACATTTTTTTTGTTTTGTTTATGTATTAATACTAATGTTTATGCATTTAGCTGATTGTTATATTTTTTTAAAGCACACACATATCCGAATATCATGTCTTTAAAAGTATTTACCCTATTTAGAGGCTTTTTTTACAAGTTTAGATCCATAGTTTACCCTAAAGATGTAAAGTTTTCTCTAAAGCTTTCAAACAATGATGTATAATTTGTATAGTTTATTAACCAAGATGAAATCAAAATATGGATACCAGTGCATGGCGTGTTATTTAAAAAAATCCCTAATATAAACTTTTATTTTACCTCATTGTTTGAGAATGAATTTAACTTAGCAATTCAATTCCCGTTCAGTGGGTCGGATTGAATTAGCTGCATGCAAACGTGTGTAGTGTTGAAGCCTTAAACATGTGACCACCTCCTTCTCCAGGCATCTGATACCATCCCTATAATCGAGGAACCGTGTGATAAACTACAGTTACAGCAGCCCTACGCCCCCTACCAGGGCTACACCCCTCACTGGGTACACGGCACCCCTAGTCATCAGATAACACCCTTTGCTCCTCAGCATTTATCATTACAACTCTTCATTTCATCCATCTATCCATCTTTGCTTCATTTCCCACGAGCTTTGCTGCTGACGTCTGTTTTTAACAAGCTTTTAAATGGCTAGTTGGCTGATCGTGCATTTGTAGTGTTAATGAAATGGCTCCCATTGCAGAGGTGTTGGTTTGCTCTGCTTTACTGTGCTTTGTAGCTGCTGCTTTTATCAATTTATTTACGCTTTTGCAGCTCAACCAGTCTGTTGTTTGTGCTTTTAACCTTTTGCATGGTCTTATGTCATCCTTATATCGTTATATTGTCTTATATAGTAATATTAAAATATATATTTTTTGTTTTTTAGGCCACGGAAGAACCAGTAACTGCTGTGGACATCATGGAGCCAGTGCTTCGCCCATTCAATCTGGTCATTCCATTTACTGTGCAAAAGGGGGAGATTACAGGTATTAATATTTATTAAACAGCAAAATCGATTATTTTCAAAATTTGCTATTTCAAGAATATTTTAGACATAGCAATGCCTTTACAACCACTTATTGTAAAAGAGAAGTGTACAGTACTAGCATACTGTACTAAAAATAGTACAGTATAATATTAATATATAAATAATTTACTTAAAAGAAAATTAATAAGTATGAACTGAATGCAGTGTTTTCTGACTGTTTATTGCTATTTACAAAAGCATATTATAATTTAAGCATAAGTGAAATTTTCTGTAAATGATACAAAGTGCACTTTTTAAATGTGTACTTAAAATCGTGGCAGTGTACTCTCTTTAAGAACACTTAAGTAACCTTTTGTTTTATATAATATGTAAATTGAATGGTGTATATCATTCTTTATTTAAAAATAATATATATTTTTTTGCATTTTTCCAGGTGAGGTACGTATGCCCTCTGGTAAGACCGCCCGTCCCCACATCACTGATAACAAGGACGGGACAGTGACAGTCAAATACGCCCCTACCGAGAAGGGCCTGCATGAAATGGACATCAAATATGACGGAAATCACATACCAGGTGCACTATACAGAATTATAGTTTGTAAAAGAAACACTTGTTGTTAATGGAATTGTAGTCTTTAGATCCCAATATTTCAAGTTTAATTGAATGTACACCTTGCCTTTTCTTTGTGATTATTAAAAGTTATTGAAATTACTGTAACATAGTGCTTTTGTCAGTATATCAGAACAGACATTTGCTGCTCCAAAAATCTGGAAATGTTATAATTATTATGTTAATTATAGCTTGGATGAAATTATGTTAATTACCATTCAAGAAATGATACAACACATCATAACCTTGTTTATAAGGCATTATGCATGCATTATAATACATTAGGAATAATCTTATAAATACATACTTCACAGAAAGTATTATGAAACATTCAGTTAAATGATTAAAAAATACACTTTTAATGACTATTCCATAATTTCTGGCTCTTTTTTAATATCTCCTTACAGGAAGCCCGCTGCAATTCTATGTGGATGCCATCAACAGCGGGCATGTAAACGCATATGGCCCTGGTCTGAGTCACGGGATGGTCAATAAACCCGCCACATTCACAATCGTCACTAAGGATGCTGGAGAAGGTAATGCCCACAGCAAACCTACAATCCTCCCATTCACATTGCATTAGTTTTACATTGCACTCTCATCTTCTCCCAGGTGGTCTGTCTTTGGCAGTGGAAGGACCCTCCAAGGCAGAGATCAGCTGTAAGGATAATAAAGATGGCACCTGCACTGTATCCTACCTGCCAACGGCCCCGGGAGACTACAACATAATCGTCAAATTTGATGACAAGCACATCGCTGGAAGCCCCTTTACAGCCAAGATTACAGGTTTGTGTGTGTGCCCATATTTGGGTATGAGTGAGAGAGCAGGAGGATGAACAAGAGAGGGCAAAGTTATGTCTCTCCATAATGTCTGCGAATCACTAAATTAGCTGGCATGTGTGTTTAGGTGTGTGCGCGTGCATTCACACCGGGAAAATTTAACCACATCTGTAAAGTGCTTCTAAAAGTAGTAGGCCCTTTCGGAGAGTTTTAAGAAACAGGAAGCAGCTGTTTCCCCCCCTCCTCAGTCTCACTCTCACTTTGCCCCTCAAAAAAACGGTTCTAGTCTGCAGAAATAGGGTTGCACCTGCAGTGCAAATGCTTATTTTTAATTATTGCATCATATTTGTCAGTTATAATAATTATTAATTAAATAATTATTATATAATAATTAATAATTATTTGTAAGTTTTGGGTAGGTTTTAATGTTTAAATAAACTCAAAGACACACAGAGACTGCATTTGTTTAGTCAAGAATATAGTAAAATCTATAATGTTGTGAAATGTTATTAGAATTTTGATTCTAAACAAATACAGTAAAAAGGAAATGCTGTGAAATGTGCAATTTTCTGTTGATCTATTTTATAATGTAATTCATTCTTGTTATGGAAAAGCTTTCAGCGGACTTCACTTCAGAGTCAAATGATCCTTTAAAATCATTTTAATATGTAGATTTATTTTTAATTATATCTTTAAAACAGAAATTAAAAAGAGAATCATTTATTTGAAAGATAATTTTTCAGTTTAATGCATCCTTGGTGAATATTAGTTAAATAAATAAATAAATAAATTAATTAATTAATAAATAAATATATAAATAAATAAATAAATAATGATGATCATAATAATTCTTAATAATTTTTTATTGTCAATGATTTAATGCATTCTTGATGAAAAGAAGTTTTTCCAAAAATAAATAAATAAATAAATAAATAAATTCATAATTAAAAAAATGTAAAAAATTATATATTTTTTTATTAATATACTCTTCTGAAATAAAAAAAATGCCATTGTGTTGTTTAAAAATAAGTATGAACCTCTTTTATTGCCTTTTTTTTTGCAAATAAATGCTGACAAAGTAAAATGACAAAATTTTAATTTAAAATCTGGAAGGAACAGTTATCAGTAGTTTGTAAAATAATATTTTACTCATACATAAAAATTACACATTCAAAGAAACTAATAATTTTGCAGTGCCTTGCAAGGTTGTCTGCTAAAAAAAGACTATTGATTATGGATCCTCATGTTATTATTTTTTATTATTATTGATAAAGGTGATGACTCCATGAGGACTTCTCAGCTGAACGTTGGCACATCCACAGACGTGTCTCTGAAGATCACGGAGACGGACCTGAGCTCCCTGACAGCGAGCATCAAAGCCCCATCTGGCAACGAGGAGCCCTGCCTGCTGAAAAGACTGCCTAACCGACACATCGGTAATCACTCAACAGACCTGCAAGCACCTGTATGCGTCACAACTGAGCTGATAAAGCAACTTGTAAATAGGCCAGATCATATAATTGGACAAATGATACAGTTTCTAAGAGTCTAGAGTTCTAAGTCCGTGTGAACCAGAAGTTGCTGAGACTTTTATTTCAATATGTTTATGTATTCCGTACTCAATCAACCAACCAACCAATCAATCAATCAATCAATCAATCAATCAATCAATCAATCAATCAATGACGGGGCTTTCTTTTTGCGCATCATACCCTTGTAGCAAACAAACGGTAAGCAGAAGCAAATAAAAAAATAAATAAAAAAATATTTTAAATAAATAAAAAAGACTTTTAATAAAACAAACATTTTATTTTCAGCAGATTAACTTGCACAGATGTATTGTTAACCTAAAGAATAACAACGTGCGCTAGCAAAATAAACATGCATTTTGATTTTACATGTACTTTAAAGATCTTACATATTTCCATTGAAGTTCAGGCAGGATTTGTTGATGGTCCATGAACACACACAATAAAAAAAGAATTGTCCTCTGACACTAAAACGTTTTTATGAGCTGTAGTGTTTGCCTCAAAACCTAATTTGAGACTCTTATCAATCAACTATCAACTATCAGCCCAACAAAGGCTTCTGATGTAAAGCCAAACCCCGAGGCCTGTCTTTTTTGTTAGATATGACATTCCCATAAAATATTCTGAAGAAAGAGCTCAGTCCTATTCTTCTTTTGCCATCAGGAATATCATTTACTCCTAAAGAGGTAGGCGAGCATGTGGTGAGCGTGAAGAAGAATGGGAAACACGTGACCAACAGCCCGTTCAAGATCATGGTGGGCCAGTCGGAGATCGGAGATGCCAGCAAGGTGAAGGTGTCTGGAAAAGGTCTGATTGAAGGACACACTTTTGAAGTGGCTGAGTTCATTGTGGACACCAGAAGTGCAGGTAAATGGTATTCTCTAGGATGTGTTGAGTCTTCAGTTTATTTATTTCACAACAAGGGACAGTGTACAGTAATCAACGTTCCCCTAGACCATCAATAATGCATGTCGTCTCAACAGATGATTCGGTTTTTAAGCAAATAAGTAGCTTAAGTAGAATAAAGTCAAATTACATAGCCTTTTAAAAGTGTGCATGAACACAAGCCAAATAAACTACAGTGGTCTACTACATAACCTACTCATTCACAAAAAACATCAAAGACTTAACACAAGTCGGACACATACTGTATAAATAACAAAAATTTAAATTTTTATTTTTTTCAAAATTTTACACCACTATTATCAACATTTATCACTATTTACATTTCTTAACCACTATTATCACTATTATCTCTTGATCAATACACAAATTATGTTTTTAATTATTGTAATAATCAGATGACATCATTGAAAGTATATTATATACATATAACCTTTTTGAAAAAATACATTAGAACTGTGTATGACTGTGCAGATAAACTATGTTTATGCTTGATAGCTGTACTCTCCAACCTACTCACATCTTAACTTCTGATTTTGATAATAATGTAATAATTCGGACCGTTTGTAAAGCTGTTTTGGAACTATAATTATTATGAAAAGCGCTATACAAATAAAGTTGAATTGAATTATTTGAGAGATAATCTTAAAAAAAAAAACACTGCCCAGTCTTTAAAAGTGCACCAGCTGATCATTGTAATAAGATCACATACCCACCAAGATGCCTCCATCAAAATCCTAAACAAGCCCCCAGTTATTGTGCACAGCTGAAAAAGAAAATAGTAGGCATTTCTCTGATAAGATGAGATACTACTGTACCACCAGAAGTTAAAAAAAAAAATTATAATAAGGGATTTATGGTGGTTGTATTCACTAAGTAGTTGCTCTACGTTTGGACACTTAATCATAAAATCCATTCGGCTCTGGCTCGTACATTAGGATATGGAGGTCTTGGTTTATCCATCGAGGGGCCAAGCAAGGTGGACATCAATTGTTCGGATGTGGACGATGGAACATGCAAAGTGACCTACTGCCCCACTGAACCTGGAACTTACATCATCAACATTAAATTCGCAGACCAGCATGTGCCAGGTACAAGAACAATCCTCAAACATGAGTCTCTTTGGGATGCATCTATACAAAGTGGGCGACTCTTTTAAACTCTTCATGCTGTTCCACAGGAAGTCCATTCACAGTGAAGGTTCTGGGTGAGGGAAGAATGAAGGAAAGCATCACCAGGAAGAGGCAAGCACCATCTATCGCCACAGTGGGCAGCACTTGTGACCTCAATCTCAAGATTCCAGGTGAGACTTGAGGCCTGTGTACACAACAGCAGAATTCAGACCACAGCTATAATGATGAAGATGTGGAGAGACGATATCTTTGGGATCAGAATAATTTTTTTCCAGCTAATAAACAATAAAACACTGACAGCCATTGAGACTCTATTGATATATTAAGGGCTCATAGAATTCAAAATCTACAGACATCAGGCTGGCAAATTGAAGTATAAAAATAAAAGCACCTCAGGTATCCAGTGTTAGTTTTGGTGTCTTTGTGTTGCCTCCTTTGAAAATGCTGGTGAAATGCTGGTTTTGTAAATTCACCATTCGATTAGATTGATTACACGTCACGAGCTGGATTCACTGATCAGATGCGCTAAACACACACTAAACATGCTAACACCTGCTGGTTACAAGGAGGTAATGCCAAATGAAAAGCATAAATATAGCATAAAATAAAAATAAACAGATTGGGATTGTTCATTAGTGTGAAAGCAAATATATTTATCGTTTATAATATTTATATTAATTAAGTTTTAGTTATTGCGCTTTGTGTGAATGGGCCTTTAATGATGATTGTCCTTACAAAACTGCATATGGTATAGTAGGTACTACAATTGGTTTAAAACTATTAAAATTATGCATTCTGTATGATATTAATGAAATTTGTACGCATTACTCTACATTCTTCATGTTTTTTTTCACATGACCTAGCAGCTTCAGTGGTGTCGTTTCACTGCTATTCATAACTCCTCAGAATAGTAAAGTGTTGATTAAATCCTCTGGTTGTATTCACATTGCTCTGAGTGGGATTCAAACATGAGACTCTGGCATTGGAGTTGAACACAGCAAACAAGGATTCTAAAGACTGATGCATTAGCCGCTAACGCACTTCATGGCACCAATGTGACCCCTGTGGTTCTACTCGCACTACTGTACATCAAGTGGTATCCAGTATCTCTCACATATTATTACTATGTAGTAGGAAAGCAGGCACAATTGTCTCTTTTTTCCAGCTGTTTCTCACTGTCACGTGTCACTTCCTGTCTCTTAAATTAGGTTCTGTAGGAAAGTGTTTTGATCTAGATTTACAGTACTGTATTCGTTGTGCGTTCTACTTGAAAGCATGCATTTCCGGTTTTTCTTTTTTCATTGCTTCCTTCCTTCCTTCTTCCTTTTTTCTCTATGTTTCGGGCTCCTCACCTGTAGGGAACTGGTTTCAGATGGTATCGGCCCAAGAGAGACTCACGCGTACCTTCACCCGCAGCAGCCACACCTACACACGCACAGAGCGCACAGAGATCAGCAAGACCCGTGCGGGCGAGACCAAACGGGAAGTGCGGGTGGAAGAAAGCACCCAGGTGGGGGGCGACCCCTTCAGGGATGTTTTCGGTGGATTCCTGGGAAGGGAGAGCCTGGGACCCTTCAACAGTCCTCAGGGCCGACAATCAGAGGGTGTGTGTGTGTGTGTGTGTGTGTGTGTGTGTGTGTGTGTGTGTGTGCGTGCGGGTGCGTGTGCGTGCACGTGTGCGTGCACGTGTGTTAATGATTTATTATAGTTATAATTATTATATTATTTTTTGTACTATTTACTCATCCTTTCCATTTTATATTTTCATATAGAAATCTGATATATGGAAATATATGCAAATTCAGATTCATATTTGAATTACAAATATATAAAAAATGTCATATATGCAACATATATATCAAAATATTGCAAAAATGGCTGTTTCCATATATTTTTTCCAACCACTGAATTTACAAATATGTGCATATATATGTAATTATATCTGAATCAAGATGTATTTGAACATATGTTCATAATGGCCATATTAATATAGATTTCTATATGGATATAAATATATATCCACAAGGGTTATTGATAGCAGAATTTATTTATTTATTTTTTGCAGCTGTTATAAGTTTTTTTGTGTATGTGATGATGTCATAGTATGCGTGTGTTTATGGGGTTTTCAGCAGGAATGAGCACACTCTTTCCACTGTAGAGGTTTATGACAGAAGAGCTGGGCTGGAAAAAGTGAGCAGCCGTCAGCATTGCAGAAAAGTCCAGCCAGAACAACAGCTTTATGGGAGAAATGTCTGAATTTTATGTGAAATGTCTCATACACGTCTCTCCGATCTCAGGTGAATCGGGTACACAGGAGATGACCGCACAGGTGACGAGTCCCAGCGGGAATACAGAGGACGCTGAGATCATTGAAGGAGAGGACAGCACCTATAGCGTGCGTTTCGTGCCACATGAGATGGGCCCTCACATTGTCAATGTCAAATACAGGGGTCAGCATGTTCCTGGAAGCCCCTTCCAGTTCACTGTGGGGCCCCTGGGAGAGGGAGGAGCCCATAAGGTTCGGGCAGGTGGTACCGGATTGGACAGGGGTGTGGCTGGAGTTCCAGGTAAGCAGTGTTGTTAAAACTAATCTGGACAAAATAGATTTCAATAACTGGAATAATGCTGAAGTAAAATACAAATATTCAAAATATGGCTTCCCTTTATCGTATTTCTGAAGGAAGCTGAATCTTTTGTCCATATAACTTATATCTTGTATCACCTGCTATTAATGTACCATTGTTTTCATACCTTTATATTGTATGTGTATGTACATGCATTTATTTATTTCTATACTTGTAATTTTTATTTTAATTTATTTTAATTTATATATTTAAAATAATTTTGTTTGTTTTCTTTTCGTTAGTACATGTTAAAAGTTTCAAAAAAATAATAAAGATATAAATATATATATAATATAAAATATATATTTAAAAAATATAAAATTAAAATGATTATTAAAAATAAAATGATTATTAAAAATAAATTCAAAATATTTTACTAATATTAAAATAATATTGACAGGAATTCAGGTACTGTTCATCTGGGATGTTGCTAGTATGATTTTAGATTACCTTAGATACAAAATTAAAAAATGTATGTGTGTGTGTGTGTGTGACTTTTAGCTGAGTTTAGTATCTGGACCCGTGAGGCCGGTGCTGGCGGTTTGTCCATTGCTGTTGAGGGTCCCAGCAAAGCAGAGATTTCCTTTGAGGACAGGAAGGACGGTTCCTGTGGTGTGGCCTATGTTGTACAGGAACCTGGTAACTGCTAATGCTAACTTTAGCCTAGTTTTGATTTATAAGTAAAATAGCTCCATTTAATATTTAACATTCAATTCCACTCAGCCTGTTTTTTTTTCCGTCTTTGATTTCAGGCGACTATGAGGTGTCAATCAAATTTAATGATGAACATATCCCAGACAGCCCTTTCATCGTTCCTATTGCCTCACTGTCAGATGACGCTCGTCTGCTTACCGTCACCAGCCTGCAGGTAAGCAAATCCAGATCAAACACACTGTTTTTTTTGTGTGTGTGTGGATATGGATGGTTATTGTGTGTGGCGGCAGGACGGGTGAGATTCAGGGACTCTTGAGAGCGGATGGCAGCTCCTTTGTCAACAAACCCTTGATGGAGAACACACAACAGCTTATCATGAGACCCGACAAGTGCACTTACACTTCCCTTCAAAGAGATTCAAGGAGTTTCTCTGGAAAAAACTAATGAGCGTGACAAAGTAGCACATCATTTTTTATGTTGGCCGTTCAGAATATGGTTACTGAGAAAGACGCATCTTTCAAACCCGGCATTAAAGTATACTTTCTCACTTCTGCCAAAAACAATCAGTGATTTTTATGACATCACTTTAGATCTTCTGACCAATCAACTGCTCTCTAGTATTTGAAGAGTCCCACCCCATACAAGATGTGTCTGAAATAGGTCATTTATTCAGCTTTTATACTGAGGGTTTGCCTAAACACTTGTAGACAGTATAAGGGATAAAGTACATGACAGAATATATTGTTATTGGTCCTATTGTATACAACTGAAGGGCTTTATTTTGTGTAAACAACAGCCTGGATGTACTTTATCCCACTTATTCCAAAGCTGCTTGCCACAAAAGTAAACAATTAGACAGAAAAAATAGTTGTAAGCTGTAATAGTTTATTAATTCTTAAATTAAATGCAAAGACAGAAGCGAAAATGGCTGAATGGAGCATACACTAACCCAGTGTTTCCCAACCCTGTTCCTGGAAGCACACCAGCAGTACATATTTTGGATGTCTCCCTTATCTGACCCATTTATTATAGGTTTTGGAGTCTTCTCTAATGTTCGGATGAGTTGATCCAGGTGTGTTTGATTAGGAAGAGGTTGAAAATGTGTACTGTTGGTGTGCCTTTAGGAACAGGGTTGGGAAACACTGCACTAACCTACATATTATTCAATCACTAGATGGCGCTAAACAGTCAAAAACTGCAGCGTGACTGACAAGCATATGGATATACAAAATTATGGATATATAAGTATTCACTGATGGTCAAGATAATTGTAAGTTCCCAGATTAGCCTGTGTTATTAGAGTCAACGGTTGTTATCTAGGAATAACATACCTTGGGATGTTGTAACTGACCAATCAGAATCAAGTTTTTCAGACAGCTGTGTAATAAGAAAATAATAATCACTAGTCGGGACTGTGGTGATCTGAATTTCTCAATGTTTACTAGTCATAAAAACTAATCTACACTGAATGCTGCATTTTAAAGCGAAGAAACTATTTGACTGATTCAGCATTGTTATTATAATCTGTAGCTTATCATAGGTCTGATACACTTTAACCCGACTAAATAAATGAAGCGCTATTGGCTATTAGTAAAAAGGGGGAGGGGCTACTCTACATGCCCTGCCCTTTCTTCATGTTATAATAACATCAGACGTCAAACAAAGCTGCACATTTCAAGGCACACTTTTAAAACTTTTGAAGATTAACTGATATATTAAAAGACATTTTGATATATGAATCTGTCTGGCTGTCTGTGTGCAGGAAATGGGCCTGAAGGTGAGTCAGGAAGCCTCATTTGCTGTACAGCTGAACGGAGCGAGAGGTGCGATTGATGCTAAGGTGCACACGCCATCTGGAGCAGTGGAGGAGTGTTATATTACTGAGCTGGACAACGGTAAGCATATGAGCACATGTTGTACTCATGCATATAAAAGCACCATGGGTATTGTTTGTATCTGTAATGTAGTTATATGATGTTATATGCATATTTATTAATATTTATATATAATTATATTAAATATAATAGTGTTTAAGAAAAAAATGTTTATGAAACAATTTTATTATACTATTTATGCATGTATTATTTAATATATTATATATTTTATTATATAATTTATTCTATGTTCATGAATTCATTATTTTATGTTTATTTTAATGATTTTTTTATAATTGATTTTATAGATTTTTATAATTAAAATAATATCTTAAATCAATAAAATACAGGGGAAGTATTTTTATTTATAATACAGTTCTATGATGTTATGTATATTTATTAATATTTATATATAATTTTATTAAATATAGTGTTTGTGAAACTATTTTATTATACTATTTAAGCATTTTATATTACTATTTATGCACTATTTAATATATTATTATTATTATTATTATTATGTTATTATTCTGTGTTCATGGATTCATTATTTTATATTTTAATAAATACATTTTATGATTTTTTATAATTAAAATAATATCTTAAATGAATAATATACAGTGTAATATAAATTGTATGTATTTCAAAGTTATTCTTATTTATTTCCACTGTTTAATGTATGTACCATTTAAAGAAACTACTTAAAATGGCATTTTAACTACTGTACTTAACACTGCATGGCTGTGTCTGTGCAGATAAACACGCCATACGGTTTATTCCTCGGGAGAACGGCGTCCATTCCATCGATGTCCGTTTTAATGGGAGCCACATCCCAGGCAGCCCCTTCAAGATCCGAGTAGGGGAACCTGGCCAGGCAGGAGATCCAGGAATGGTGACTGCTTTTGGGCCTGGACTGGAGGGAGGAACGACAGGTATGACACCAACAAACGGACAGTCTTTTAGTTATGTATATATTTTTGGTCCAAGTGATCTATCAGATGCCAAAATCAACAATAAAAAATAAAAATATATGCAAAGTGTGCTGTACAAAATCATGACGTTTCTATCCTAACAAAAAGCCTAATCTCAGATGGTCAGACAGTGATTCATCTTAAATAAATGGTTAAAATATTAATGTAAAATACTGTAATGTCAAATATTAGACAGTAGTGAGAACCATGATTTGCTTTAATGTGTGATGTGACTAAACAGTGCTCATCTCTCAATTCATTTGAGTAGAAGCTTGGACCTGGAAACAGTATTTTGTATGTTACAACTTATAAAGCATAATTATAATGTGTGTTAAAATCCAAATGCAAATGAACTGATTGGTTTGCTGTCTTCTGTCTCAGGCGTTCCGTCAGATTTCATTGTGAACACATGTAATGCGGGGTCAGGAGCTCTGTCGGTCACTATCGACGGCCCGTCCAAGGTGAAGATGGATTGTCAGGAATGTCCAGAAGGATACAAGGTCACCTACACACCCATGGCTCCCGGAAGCTACCTCATCTCCATAAAATATGGAGGACCGCAGCATATCGTGGGCAGCCCCTTCAAAGCCAAAGTCTCTGGTGAGTCACCAAACACACAGCATTACACCATGTGCTTTTTTTTTTTACTATGTATGTACCCTCAGAACTAAAATGCTGAGTAAAGACAGGTGCGAGTACACATTTAGGAAACAAATCTGGCAGGTTTTGAAATCTCAGATTTTACAGAGACAGTATTTTACTTTATTTTATTTTATTTTAGTTTATTTCAGTTTAGTTGTTTTGTTTTGTTCTGTTTTGTTTTGTTTTATTTTATTTTATTTTATTTCAGTTGTTTTGTTTTGTTTTGTTTTGTTTTATTTTAGTTTAGTTTATTTCAGTTGTTTTGTTTTGTTTTGTTTTGTTTTGTTTTATTTTAGTTTATTTCAGTTTAGTTGTTTTGTTTTGTTTTATTTTATTTTTGTTTATTTCAGTTGTTTTGTTTTGTTTTATTTTATTTTATTTCAGTTCAGTTGTTTTGTTTTGTTTTGTTTTGTTTTATTTTAGTTTAGTTTATTTCAGTTTTGTTTTGTTTTGTTTTATTTTTGTTTATTTCAGTTGTTTTGTTTTGTTTTGTTTTGTTTTGTTTTATTTTATTTTATTTCAGTTCAGTTGTTTTGTTTTGTTTTGTTTTGTTTTGTTTTATTTTATTTTAGTTTAGTTTATTTCAGTTCAGTTGTTTTGTTTTGTTTAGTTTTGTTTTGTTTTATTTTAGTTTATTTCAGTTCAGTTGTTTTGTTTTGTTTAGTTTTGTTTTGTTTTATTTTAGTTTATTTCAGTTCAGTTGTTTTGTTTTGTTTTGTTTTGTTTTATTTTATTTTAGTTTATTTCAGTTTAGTTGTTTTGTTTTGTTTTATTT
>CAIGQV010019029.1:10874717-10886323 GCA_903798115.1 Danio jaintianensis | reverse complement strand
TGTTTTGTTTTGTTTTGTTTTGTTTTGTTTTGTTTTATTTTATTTTATTTTATTTTGTTTTGTTTTATTTTATTTTATTTTAAATTAAATTACATTTTATTTTGTTTTATTTTACAGTTGTCTTGCACATTTTTTATTTTTTTTATTTTTTTGTTTAAATTAAATAAAATAAAATTTTACAGTTGTCTTACACATACATTTAGATGTGTCACATTTGCTACAGACATATTTTTCATTCATATACATGTATTTATACATGTACTATTTAATATATTTTATATTTTTTTATCTTCATGAATTCATAATTTTCTATTTTTATTTCAATTAAAAATATTGAATGATTTAAAAAAAAATATATATATACACTATAATATCAATTTAATGTATTTTAAATTGATTTTTATTTATTTCCATTTAATTTAATTTAATTTAATTTACTTTACAGTTGGCCTACACATACATGTAGATGTGCCACAGTTTCCCAAAGAATATTTTTCATCCATACTCCATCTGACAGAACGTTCACTATACGGTCAAATTAGTATTATTATAAAAATATAAAACAAACTATAAAATGATCAACACTGTAAATTGTAAACAAACTCAAACTGCCTCTTTCAGGTGCACGTCTGTCTGGCGGCCACTCTCTACACGAAACCTCATCGGTTCTGGTGGAAACGGTGACAAAGTCCTCGTCCGTGGCCGGATCTTTCTCTACTCTGCCAAAGTTTTCATCTGACGCCAGTAAGGTGGTCCTCAGGGGGGCAGGCCTCTCCAAAGCCTTCATCGGCCAGAAAAACACCTTCACTGTGGACTGCAGTAAAGCAGGTGCGCCTTTTTCAGAAGTATTGGCGGTTTATTCTGCTGTGGCGACCCCTAATAAGTCTGTAGCGCAGTATTGTCATGTACACAACTACGTCACGCATATTGAAGTGTGCATGTGCAACGTGACCTACTGCATGGCTGTGTCCGAAATTGCATACTTCTATACGGTCGTGTAGTAAATTCAAATTCAAATGTAGTACATATTCGAGTAGTGTCCACTGCTTTAGTCTGTAAATTCACACTCCGGAGCAGTAATGCACCAAAATGCTGGATGCCAACCATCGTAAAAATACAAGAAGAAAAAAGATAATGATTTCACAACTCGCAACTATAGACATCTATTATAATGTCTATGGTTATAACCCACATGCTGACTGTAATGGTTGGGTTTAGGGTTGGGGTAGGTGTAGATGTTAATAACACGCACTGTAATGTGTAATTTACTAAATAATACAAATAATTATCGTTTCAACCTCTCGCGAATGCATGTCCACGTAATGGACGTAACCGTTCACACGCATCCATTCATGAAAACAAAATACTACAGGAAAGTCACTACGCATGCACACTAACACATACGTGATGTCGACATACATGACATTGACATATGTTTTGTCACCACGCTAAAGGCCACAGCGAGGGGTGTTTCGCTAAATCAGGGATTTAGCCGAAGCGAAATGAAAGAATGAATGAATATTATATTCCAGTGTATGCAAGAGTTAATTGTCAAATTTGTCAAACATTGTCAAACTTTCCTGAATGCATTTATTAAGCTGTATTCACAACAAGCTTATGCATAATGTATTGTTTTTAGTTGAAAACAGTTAAAAATGTGTGAAAAATAATAAAAAGTACACATACATACTGTACATACATATATTACACACACACACACACTCATGTCGGTATTTGGTTATCGCATTTACATTTTACATGCTCCACAGCACCACAGAATGCATTTAATTACAACTGCGGGTTTTAGTTTGCATGCTTAGTATTTAATAAGGATTCACAACAAGGAAAGTAACATTTAGAGAAATCTAGATAGTGTTTTTTTATTTTGCCCATAATTATTCACTCATTTTCCTTTATTAGTGCTTAGTCCCTAATTTATCAGGGGTTGCCACAGCGGAATGAACCACCAACTATTCCAGCATATGTATTGCGCAGCGGATGCCCTTCCAGCCGCAACCCAGTACTGGGAAATCAGATAATTATTGCATATATGACAGTATATATGTTTTATTTTCTCTTGTCAGGGACAAACATGCTAATGGTGGGAGTTCACGGGCCAAAGACGCCCTGTGAGGAGGTGTACGTCAAACACATGGGCAACCGAATGTACAACGTCACATACACGGTGAAGGAGAAAGGAGACTACATCCTCATAGTCAAATGGGGGGAAGAAATGGTGCCCGGAAGCCCTTTCCACGTCACAGTGCCTTAAAGACTGTCTTCAGACCCTTCGTCACTATACAAAGACTCTACCGATCGTCCCGGGACAGAGACGGGGCAATGCCTTTTCATCATTTATTAACTCACCAGTAATCCAGAAAAATTATGTTTGCATACGCTTCCAGTATGTGTTCATTTCACGCTCAGTTCTTTTTGTATTTTGTTATTTTAGGTGATGTGAGTCTATAGGGAATGTCTGAAGGACGTGATGGTTGCGATGCTAATTTGAAGACGCTACAAGCTACATGCTAAATCACATCCAGTTTGTTATTGTCCGGACCACTTGCAGATAGGATTTAACAGCTTAATTATTTCTTCTTTTTTATCTGATGCCAAATTTGGTCTTATTTGTAAGATGAAATAATGGTTTAGTTGGAGTCTGGATCAGGTTTGAAGCTGGTCTCAATCATGGGCTTAGTTTGAGCAGAGAAAACCTGATTGTCAAGGCGTAGGATCATTTCAAAAAGAGAGTCTCAAGGATCTACACCGAAGAAAATGTGCTTACATAAGAGTATGCTTTATCCAAAGTCCATTATGTGTTCATGATCTGTTTTATTTTGTATTTTTTGTCATTTTAGATTATGTGTGACTAGAGAATGTTTGCAGGAGACACGAATGTTGTTGTTGATGCTAGTTTGAAAATGCTACATGCTAAATCGCAGCCACTTTGTTATTGTCCGGACCATTTGCAGACGTAATTTAACAGCTGAATTATTTAATCTTTTTTTTTATTATTATTATCTAATGCCAAAATGGGTCTTATTTTTATGATGGAATAACAGTTAAGGGTTGAAGCCAGTCCTGATTTTGAGCAGAGAAAATTGCTTGGGTTTAGGTTCACACTGTGTCTGAACGCTTTGGACTGGGTTGTGTGATTGGTTAGATGCGTTTTTTTCTTTTCTTTTCTACCAAGTGGTGTAGCAAAAGCCGTTCAGCATGTGAATGTTTGAAATCCCACAGTTTTTACAGTGACTACGTTAAAGAGCAACATTTTATAGTGATTTTATATGTATGACTTTAAATAGGAACGTATGGAGAAAACACTAATTGTTTGATAAGTTTAATCTACTGTTTGTAAAACTGTGCTGGCATATTAAAGTTTTAATTGCTAAATCTGCTGTTTATTGATTGTCATTATATTTCGCCAAGTTAACTAAAATAAGTAATGCCGATTTTATATCATATAAACATTTGGTGAACATTTTAAAGAAACTTAAACGAAGTATTTTATCGTAGTAAACATAAAGAACATCCGTTAGTACAGTACTGTATGTAGTGCGCGTGTTCCAGTCTGAGCCGCAAGAGGGCGACCACACACCACTGGACTTACCAGCTGGAGTTAATGAGGTGTTATTAGTTACTCCATCAATACAAGTTGGTCAGGAGAAAAGCTCCGTCAGGTCAGTGTTTGAACAGTAATATAGTTTTAGATTTAAAATAGCAGTGTTTTACAAGGTATCACTGAGAAATCCATGGAAATCGCTTAAAAACAACACTGGTTTCCACAATGATCTGTCGAGAGAAAGTCAAGTTTTCCGTCAGATCTCTTCATTAACACAATAGACCATTTCAATGTGGTCAAGTCATTGGCACCATGAACATTTCCTGCTTGTTATCAAACTATTTCATAACTGTAACAGGAGGCAATTCAATCATAACTTAATGTTAAAACAGCTGTCATAACATTATTTATCAATATGTGGCTCTTTTTAGATTCTCGGAAGCTGTAGAAATAAAAAATGTAAAACAGGAAATACATTGGGACCATTGTTATTGTTTACATCCCTCAAAATGGTCTATAAAAGTTGCTCACTGGGTAAAAACACGTCTAAATAAAAATTATATCATCTTCAAACTCAGATTATATGCCTCAATACACTTTAGAAATGTGACTTTTGATGCTTTTAAATGTGTACTGGAATAGTAACAAACACTCAAATGACCAAACGCGTTTCTTTCCAGTTTATTGAGCAGAAAGAAAACATCTTTGTTTTTTTTATGATTGTGATCTTTATGCCACACACTTAAAAACGTAATATTTGTCGGTTATATGAATCAAATCAGTTCAGACAAGCATGCTATTTTGCCAGAGACATCAATATTGTGTTTTGGGTTAAAGTACGCACTTTATATCAGATATTCTGCACATCTATCAACGTGTCAGACTCCTAATAAATATGAAAATATGTCATATTTCAGTTCTATAGAGTTCCATACTATTTAATTGTGATCGATGGCCATTTTGTTGGTGCAGGAATCGGATGCTTCGAGGAAGAGGAACGTGAGGAACCATTATCTACTTCCTTTGGACACTTTGGCTGAGTAAGATCCATTGCTCTTTTGATTGGCCCAATGCAATATTTAATTCTGTTTGGTCAATCACAGTTGTCTAAATGTTTATTAAATATGTTTTACAAGTGGTGCTGCTTTTATTTTTTATAAAATATTTACTATATTTTTATCATATCCAATTAAGTGTTACTCAAATGAAGCCAAATCATTCCGAGCGCCTCTGGTGGCCGGCTGTAGTATAGCACACAAGCCCTGCCCTCTCCATGTAAAGAAACAGAACATGAGGCAAAAAATAAATAAATAAATATAATAAAAATATTCTAAGATTATTGCTAATATGGGAACTTGTTTTCACTAAAGAATAAAAATAATCAACTTTTATAAAAAATGGTATTTACACTTTCGAGAAAGACATGAATATCTTTATTTTTTATTCCATAATATGCTTCTTTTATCATTGTTGTCTTTGCTACCTCATCATATCAATTACTATATCTAAAATGTAGTTGTTTTTTTAAAAGAAATATTCCATGTAAATATACAGCATGTTGAGTATTCATATACAATAAAAATTACGATAAAGTTAACTATAACTACATTGTCATCCACACCAATGTTCTGTTTATCGTAATCTGTTCTTTTAAGTCAGATTCTGATTGGCTGTCGTATTTTTATTTTTACCAATAAGTAAAAAGTTCTAAAAGTGATTCCCACATTTTCGTTCCTCTGTGTAATTCTGATTTAAAATGAGAATAATTGTTTAAATGCGATAATTATTGTAACCTGGTTTAATTATCACCCCTTTACCCTCTGTCTCTGTAGCCTTTTTTATTTTTTAAATGATATATTTTTATTTTATTTTATTTAACAGTCATTTTAATTTTAATCAACAGTAAAGGCTATAAGTAAGCCAGAGTTAGCCACATGGGCTAATTTTTGTTGCCCCCTGCCGGATTAAAAAACCCCCCCCCCACACATTCAGGGCTTGCAAAATGTGATAGCCTGAAGTCCCTGAGGCAATTTTTTTTTCAGTCGGGCTACCAAAATCTATCAACACCGTGCCCGGCAGGCTATGTAGATATCTATCTAGCCGGGCACGGTTTAGATTTTTGGAAGCCCGGCTGAAAAATCAATAGCCCCAGGACTTCGGCTACCAGAATTTGCGAGCCCTGACATTATTACACATAAAATATCAGTAAAATTACATACAACAAAAATATAAAAAAATTATAATTTCATAAAAAAAAAAAACAAGAGAAAAGAATGACACATGAATGACACGCTTTTAGCCATTTCTTTAACCTATAGACCATTTTGAGGGACGTAAACAATAACAATGGTCCTAATGTTCCTGTCTTAGATCTTTCATTTCCAAAGCTGAGAATCCAGAAAGCTCCACATGTTGATACTTTTTTTAATGACAGCCGTGTTAACATTAGTTATGACTGAATCGCCTCTTGTTACAGTTCTGAAAAAGTTTTAAGACAAGCAGGAACTGTTCATGGACCAATGATATTGCCAAATTAAAATGATCTATATTGAAATGTTGAGTAATTTGTAATAGCCTTTATTACATCTCAGTACTGCTCTTCTCTTTAGGGACAAGAGTTCAAATAGCCTGATTTAAACAGGTTATCTATGTACAGTATGTATTCACACTACATTATGGAAGTGGAAAAGCTAGTTCTTTATATGACTGTGTCCCTGTAGGCTCACAGGTCAACCCGTTTCCTTCATGTGCTTTTCATAAAAGTCACCTTTTGCTCTCTGCCTAGTATATCTACAGTATATATATCCAAGGAATTCTCCTTTTGCAAATAAAGACAGATAGAGGGCCAGTGGCGGCACCCTGTCGCCTCATCAGTATGTGAGCATCCTCCTGAAAGGTGCTTGATCTTGACTTTCTTTTTGTCCCTGGGCCGGGCCTTCAGGAGATAGAGGCCGTCTTAATGAGATACAGGGGATGACAGGAACCTAATGGATTCCTGGTCATTTGTAATGAGGATGTAAATGGCAATAAAGGCTCAGGGGCTCCGGAATTAAAGCTGCATATTTCTAACACCGCAGTAGCAGAGGAGTCATTCAAACGGATTTCTCGTTATAGTGAATATGGAGGATGAAGAAGGGAAAAAAAAGGCATTCAAAGGAAGAGAGAGTGGGATTTTTAACACCTGGTTGTGTGTGTGTGCGTGTGGGACAGTCGTTTAGCAGCGTTAATGACCTTGCACCTGTGGATGAAGGTATAAGGGGCGAACCGTCCTTTCTTTGACAGTGGTTGATTAACTAGGCTTAATCTCCTGTGGATTGTGACGCAAGCTGAGGAAAGTTGACTAGAGCAATTACCAGGTTTTTAAGTGATGGATAAGTAGCAGGTGTAGTATAAAAAAAGCAGGTCTAAATATTGAGTTAAAATGTGGTCAGGTTAGATACATTTCAGAATGATGTGGGCAAAATGTCTGGTATCAGTGGTGTGGGTTTGTTTGAAGTTCAGGCCACATGGAAGTCACTTTCAAGCAGAGCTGTTGATGTACTTGAATGTGGCGAATTTGCATAACCGAACGAACCTGATGTGAGATCTGAAAGGAAAAATCTTTTACACTGATTGTTTGAATTTCTATTATAATGACTACATTTGCCTGGAAAAAATTCACCTGACAATCACCTGATGTTTGCAGTATGTTCATTTGTGACATCCCTGATTGGACTTATACATTGCGGAGACGTCTATTTGATGTTTGTTTTTACGCCTGGAAGACGTATATATTAGGCATTGTCCACAGGAACTCAGGCATTTTCAAAACGCGAACAAAATGTGTGACTGAAACCAAAACTTTCTGAAACCTCCGACCAGTTTCCATTTTGTGAAACTGCAGGTACAATGTGGTCGTGTGGATGCTACAACTGGAGTTTTTGCCTCATGACGTCAGCGTGCGCACTGTTTTCTCCCTTCTGATTGGCCAACATGGCTGGGTTCACAACAAACACAGAAGATGCAAATGAAAGCAAGAAGAAAGCAAATTCCACATCTTCGCGGCAAAAGCATCGCGTATTTGTTTGCATTGACTTGTATGCAGTTTACTCACGAAAATACTTAATTCCCCATTTGATGTGAACCCAGCATAAAGTATCATTATCACCACCTGTTGGTTTGTTGTGCCCCTAACATGCATAAGTGTGTTTTGTCGTTTTCATATGGACTGAGATAAAAAAAATAAAATAATAATAATAAAAAAAACGAAATCAGGGAAAACTCTTCATAAAAATAACCATGTACGTGTGGACATGGCCTTAGTTTGTCTGCATATTTACAAAATGTCTATTTGACCTCAATTTTCAGACATTTAGAATGCTTCCTTGAGATGTTTAAAATTTAGAACGTTCATTCAGCAGACGTTTATCAGACCTTTAAACACAGTAGTTATTTTTTCAGACTGAACAATCTTTAAAATACCTCTTGCAGACGTACGTGTGCTATCTGGGATGGAATCAGTTTTTTTTTTCTTAATTTTTTACATTTGCAAATCTGTCATCTACATTAGATTTTTCATGAACACAAAAGAAAGTCTTTTTAGTTTTTAAATACGTTGTTGTCATATTAAACATACCCTAAATGTCACCGCACCTTTAACCTTGTTTATTTTAGTTGTGTGTTTTCTAAAAGATGTGTGTTTTCTAAAATATTTTCAGTGATTTTGGTTTTATTTTATAACAATTTTAATAACCTTGCCGAAAATACTACAGTACCCATGATTCTGTTCACATAATTTCTCCAATAAGAGAATCACAGTGATAAAATAAGGCACTTTTTAGAAGGCCCTTTAACCCCAAGTATTTGTCAAGCCAACGTAATTACACACTGTGCTCATAATAGCAGAAAAGCACAATGATGGATTTTAGCTACCATTAGCAGAATGGTTCCTCCAGCATAAGACAGCACTACCAACAGTAATGGTAGGTGTCGAGGCGGATGCTGAAGTGTATCCTCACTATTCCTCGGGCGTCATGGCAATGCTGTTTAATGGAGGAGGCTGGTTGTCTTATCAGAAAATGCAATCTGCTGAGTTTACTGGGGGGAGAGGACAGATTGTGGGCATGGTGGGGAAATTTCCATCACCTGCTTTTTCACTTACAGCTAACCACACGTCTAAATCTGAAAGCGAGAGCACTTCCAAGGATAAACACCCTTCGGCAATGCTGATTAATTCATATGTGTCATGCAGCTAGGGTTCATTCTTGGTGTGAAAATACATACATGCAATGTTCACAGTCCTCTGGAGGCCTGTATATTTGTGCTGTTGGACCCCCACATGCCAAAACCTCGAGCCAGCCTAATCCATGCTAATGGAAAAATACATGTCTTCAATTTTTGTTTCATGAATCATGAATGGGAGTTTCAATTGATACTATACTCTGGGAATGATGCGGGTCTGTCGCAGGAGGAGGTGTAAATTATTAAGGTGCCGTCATACAGCGTGATACATTATTAAGCTCCATGTGTGTAAAATGTGTTTCTGGGAAGACCTTCTATTTGTGTGTGTACATGATGCATGTAAATGCATTTGTGAAATATCTATTATTTTAGTAGATGTGTCTATATGTGATAATGCATACAGTGCAATATGTGAGCACTCGGTCCACTTGGTGGCAGCAGACACTACATGAATTGGTTAGAGATTCTTCAGTCTTCCTTTACTCTACTAGTTTCAGACCTGTATGAGTTTTGTTTCATTCTCCCACAAAAGAAGAAAAAATTGCCAAACTTTCATGGTATCTGGCTTCTCAATTCAATTTTATACACTTTATTATCCCTGATGTCCCCATAGTGTTATTGTTCCAACTGCGCAAGTCAATTGTTACTACAGTATCATATATCGGGGAATTACTTACACATACAATATGGTTCCATTAACAATGAAGGGACTTTTTTATTCCACAAAAGGTTCTTTATAGTTGAAAAGAGCTTCTTAAAATATTATTTACACTGGTGGAAAATGGTTCTTTAGGTTATGAAAATGTTCTTTACACTAATAAAAAATCATCTTCTAAGAAATGTTGACTGAAAGGTTCTTTGGGAATGAAAAAAAGGCATGTGAAAACTTTCTTTTGAAATCTTTTTTTTTTCTAAATGGAAACATCCTAAAAGAACGCAGCAATGCCACAGAAAAAAACATTTCTGGTATAAAGTAAAGAATAATTAATGATCTGAACAGTAAAAGTTCCAAAATTAAGTTTTACTGCAAAGCCTAAGAAGAACCATTATGCATTTCAATTAAATTAAATTTAATTCAGTTAAATTCATCTTTATTTCTATAGCGCTTTTACAACATAGAAGTTCTAGTAAATTTAAATTAAAACTGTGTCAGTCCAGTTTTCAGAGTTAAAGTTCAATTTAGTTCAGTTCAGAGTAGTTTAATTTTCACTGCTAAAAGTCCAAACACTGAAGAGCAAATCCATTAATGCGCAGCTCTACAAGTCGCACACCAAGCAAGCCAGTGGTGACAGTGGCGAGGAACAAAACTTAATTTCACTGCATTTCACAAAACTCTTCACAGAACAATTCTCAAACTTCTTGTGAAGATTACTTCAATCTGAAAAATCTTTTTACACCATATATCTTTTCATACCAATATTTTGTGCAGTGGGAAGTTTCTGTGGAGAACCATTAAATGGGGCTTTCACACCCGAGGAATGTTTACGGATGGAATGGAACTATCGGCAGAAGTACTGGCTTGAACAAGGAATGCTTTAAAATACAAAGTTCCTTTTCAATTCCTTTTTAGTTGAATCAAATGATCTTTTCTAGTCATCTTAACTTCAATGATTCAAACTGACTAAAATATTAAATTAAACTTTGTAAAGCTTAAAAGTAGTTGAAGCTTGATAAATTTATTAAATTTATTAGGTTAAAATAACATAAAACATTTTTTATACTGTTAGCTGAACTAAATGACATTTACCACAGAGTATGGTCAAACTAACAGTAAAAAGAGGTGTATGTTCATGCTAATTAGGTGAATGCATGCTACAGTATATGAAACATTGGCACTGTATTTTGAAGTAACATAAAGATTTACAACATGAAGATACATTATGACATTTACCTGTTTCCTTGGTTAATTAATTTAACTTAATAGCATACATGACATTTTGAATGTTCCTAGTGATGGTGAAAATGGCACAAGTTCTTGTAGACCAACCTGTTGGCTAGTTCCTATAACCAAATTTCTTTAACTGCCTGATGCTAAAGCCCTCAGTTCAAGTAAAGACTGAAACCATCATTGACAGTTTTTTCAGTGGGAACCAAATTTGGTTCTTGCATCACAGTGTGTGGACACTTTTGATAAATGCCATGATACTGAATATTTACTATATTCCTATATCACATTTGGTAGGCACTTCAAATAATGTAAAAACCTCCCACATGGTCGTACACTGCAAAAATGTTTTTACTTGTTTCTAATCCAAATATCGAAATATTCTTAAATCATTTTCTAGACAAGAAAAAAATACTGTCCTGTTTTCAGAAATAATAAGTAAAAAATTAGTTGGTTTTTCCTTAAAACAGCTGAAATAATGTACTAATGGCGTAAGAAATAACATTATTTTGCTTATTACCCCATTGGCAGATTATCTAGCTTGTTTTAAAGAAAAACGCACTTCATTTTGACTTGCTATTTCTGAAAACGACAATATTTTTGCTAGTCTTGAAAATGCTTCTTGATGTTAGGAGTTTTAGATATGTGGACTAGAAATAAAACACAAAACTCTTAAGAAGAACATTTTTTGCAGTGATCAAATTATCAGTCGTCACATAAAAGGTCTAATAAGTCTTATTATTATCCATTAATATTCCCGATGGCACGTTTCATGATGCAGTTTTGTAATGGTGATTAACGCTTTGTTTATTCCCACCCTCGGACCATCTGGGCAGCAGCTAAATAGCCTATTGATGCCAGCCATCTCCGCACCAATAGATCTATCTATCCATCTATCTATCTATCTATCTATCTATCTATCTATCTATCTATCTATCT
>CAIGQV010019029.1:10851732-10874707 GCA_903798115.1 Danio jaintianensis | reverse complement strand
ATCTATCTATCTATCTATCTATCTATCTATCTATCTATCTATCTATCGTTCTATCGTTCTATCTATCTATCGTTCTATCGTTCTATCTATCACTACCATTCTCATTTTGCCCCCTCTGATCATCTCAAGACCTTATTTTTTTTGTCTTCCCAAACTCATTGAGCTCTGAGATTGCAGAGCCTTTGACAAAATCATAAATGCCTTCTGATGGCGTTTGTTGCCTTTATTGCGTGTATTATTAGGCAAAACGGATGATTTGCAATTAATACTATTCAGAGTATGAAGGAAAGGGAGGAGGTGGAGGAGAAGACCAAGGGATAAAAATACTCCTCCTATTTATATGAGCCGGAATTCTAATCCAGGAGGAATGACGCATCCGTCCAGCCCATTAACAGACCAGAGGATCCAAGCTGCACTTTTTTTTTTCCCTTTCTTGCTTCTCATCTTCTATTCTTATTTTCCTTGATAAGATAAAAGACACTCTTTAAGGCATTCACACCTCTGAGTTGACTAGATTTCACACTTTTCTGCACAAAAAAGAGAGAGACTCTAATTAAAGAGACCATGATAATATCGCGTCTATTCTTAATAAACCTGCTTTTTTTATTTTCTCTCCGAGCTTTCAAAAATCTGTCTTACTTAGCTATCTTTCACTCCTCCTTCTGCTCTATCGTTTTTCTGCTAACCCAGTTGTTCTGTACAAAAGTAGAAACCTTGAGGGAAGTGGGCCAGTAGTGCAGGCTGGACTATGTGTGTACTGTACTGTACTGTACTGTATGTGCCTTTTATTTGGCTTCATACAGTAGATATCAATGGTGTCCCATTCATCCATTCATACATGGAATACATGAATACATGAAAATGTCAGTGCGTGCAACACAAAAAGTGGCGCTTGTTTGCATCTCCTCATGCAAGCAATAGAATGGCTTGACTAATGCATTTTTTTCTCTCCTTTTGACATATAAATAGAACTGCTTGAACCCTCTTTTAATGTGTTTGGGTTTATTCTGACCCATAACAGATGCTTAAATATGTTGAAAAATTATAGAAGCGTCTTCTGAATGAATCTTTGTAAACAAATGCATAGTTTTAGTAAGGGAAAGAAATTTTGAAAATGATTTGAGACCCTCAAATTCTAATTATTTAAATAGTAGATTTTTTTAATCAGATATTTTACAATTATTTTAGCCATATAACCCATATAAGTCATATATTGTACCATGGAGTAGGTGTTAAATTTTTTTGTCTTACTATTTGTGAAGTTATACGAGTGTTAAAAAACATATATTTAAAACTATCTAAATATATTTACCACATCTCCACATCTAAATATATTCAGCACATCTTACACATTTTTTGGGACTGAATTTAGTTAAACATGACTATATATAAGTCTACTGATAAACCACTGCAGCATGAAACATTGATCACTTCTATCTGAAAATGAACATTTATGCAAGAAAGTAAAATGAAATCATTATTTTGAAAACTTTTCATACTAATATTTATGTTTTGCTTGACATGCTGTATGCAATCATGACTTATATTCGAAGGAGTTTAATTTAATTCATTTTCATTCTATTAAATAACTGTCAAATAGGCACGGGACAATAACCATTTACAAGGTATACCACGGTTTGGAAAAGTCAAGGTTTTAAAACCGCCAAAATGTTCTGCTATACCATTCCTATAATATATGTAAGATTTTTTAAAAATGTTTTTATTTTTATTTTTTTAGGACAACTGTATCTCCAGGCGAAAAGATATCCAAAGATGCCATTTTAAATTGTAAAGAAATCTGTGTTTTTGAAACTAATGAAGACAGCAGAAGTCAATGATTCATTTGAATTATTTAGCCTGACATGTTTACTGCTCTAAAGTATTTTAAATGTTTCTCAAAATAAAATATATTGTGTTCAAAGGGGAAAAAGTTTTTGTTTTTACCCAGATATTTAAAAAGAACATATTTTAGAGCGGTAATCACAATACAGTAAAACCGTGATGTTTTTTTTCCAAGGTTATCATACCGTCAGAATCTTATACCGGCCCATGCCTACTGTCAAATAATATTTTCTTATACATTTACTATAAAATAGTGCATATTTTCTTGTAATGCATATATATATATACACACAGTACAGACTGCTCCATGTGGATTTTAAATTACAATACATAAAAAAAATATATATATTATATATATATATATATTACTACACTTTGCTCTTGTTCACTATGTCTCATATCTGATAATCTGCAAACCTCCCCATTCATTTTTCTGTCTGCACCTTGTAAACATTTCCTGCAAGTGGGAGCTATAAATATTCTTTTGTCTTTATTCTGCACGTTTGACACCTGTCCTTACCTGTCTGTCACATTCATTTGATGCCAAGCATTTTATGGTTGAACAATCACCCATCTGTACAACCCTGAACACAAAAAGTGGATCCATCATGGTGCATGTTAGAGCATATTAATGTAGTGCAAGACTGCTACATGTAAATAATACACATGGCGTTAAGATAACTTAAATCTCTATGTTCTCTTGTATTATTTTTGCTAGAATATTTGTAGCATAACACGTAGCGATTATTAATATATCTGCATGCAGTAAACTTTAGTTTAACACCAGTTAGCACTTGAAAACTTTATATATGCAATCCATGATTTTTTCATTGTCATATATTTATATGTGATATACAGTATCTGTTTCAGATCATGGTACACTGTAAAAAAAGTGTTGCCTTAAATGTTTTAGTTGAATCAAATGAACTTTTCTAGTCATCTCAGTTTACATCAATCAAACTGACTAATTAAACTGACTATTAAGTTCTTTATATATTCAGGTAACTTTGTGTATAACTTAAAAAAGAAAAAAAGTTAAAGTAACGGACTGCACGGTGGCGCAGTGGGTAGCACGATCGCCTCACAGCAAGAAGGTCGCTGGTTCGAGCCTCGGCTGGGTCAGTTGGCATTTCTGTTTGGAGTTTGCATGTTCTCCCCTTGTTTGTGTGGGTTTCCTCCGGGTGCTCCGGTTTCCCCCACAGTCCAAAGACATGCGCTATAGGTGAATTGGGTGAGCTAAATTGTTCGTAGTGTATGTGTGTGAATGAGTGTGTATGGGTGTTTCCCAGTCATGGTTTGCAGCTGGAAGGGCATCCGCTGCGTTCAACATATGCTGGATAAGTTGGCGGTTCATTCCGCTGTGGCGACCCCAGATTAATATAGGGACTAAGCCGAAAAGAAGATGAATGAATGAATTAACTTTTATTCATTAAAATTTCTCCACATGTGTCTCCTAATGGACTAATAGCTGCTGCTGGTGTTGTTAAGTTTATAGTTAATACTGTCATTTTTTGCTGTAAAATTGGAGTAATATGGTAATCTAATATCAGTACATCTTGTAGACTTTATAAAGTACAATTTTAGGGCTTATACAGAGGTTTGAATGAAGATAATTTTTTCTTTAACAAAAATAGAAGGGCGACACGGTGGCTCAGTGGTTAGCACTGTTGCCTCACAGCAAGAAGGTTGCTGGTCCAACCCCCGGCTGGGTCAAGTGGCGTTTCTGTGTGGAGTTTGCATGTTCTCCCTGTGTTGGCGTGAGTTTTCCTCCGGGTGCTCTGGTTTCCCCCACAGTCCAAAGACATGTGCTATAAGAGAATTGAATATGCTAAATTGGCCATAGTGTATGTGTGTGTGTGTGTGTGAATTGAAGAGTGTATAGGCATCCACTGTGTAAAACATATGCTGGATAAGTTGGTGGTTCTTTCCGCTGTGGCGACCCTTGATGAATAAAGGGACTAAGCCGTAGGAAAATGAATGAATGAATGAATGAATGAATTAACAAAAATAGAGAAATTAGGCCAAAATACATTGCTGTATACAGTCCCAAAACAAATAACTACTCACTGAATACAAAAGGTGCTTTTGGGAGAAATATATATATTTTAATTTAGACAATTACTCTATAGCAATTATGGATCGTTTTAATCATAAAAGAGTTTTATCTTGTTCTTATTTCTCTGCTATTTAAATCCCATACACTACCGATACAAAGACATCATAAAACTATCATAATTGGCATGCAATTTAAACCTCAGTACTGCCAAATATGCAGATGAAAACCAATATTTACAATAATGCTACATTCTGTAACAGCTGCAAACTGTTTGCGGGGGATGCCGAGCATATTGAATGTATTTTGCTGGACTAGTCTTCAATATTTCTGTCCCCGCGAGGCTCCTCAGCCACACAGCTCCTCAAAGTGTTTGTCCTTTATGCATAAACTAGCCAACATGCATTATTCAAATTACTGGAGTGCCAGCGAAACACTACAGCCTCATAACCATAAACAAACACCTCGGTCTGCTGAACAAAAATCCCTCTCGCCTGCGCACTTTGTTCTCGTAGAAATGACAGAGGGACTATAGATGTCTAGCAGGTACTTTGAGGTGTATACTCATCTTTTGACAATTTTGTGGATTTTTGTGTGTGTGTGGTGGAATGAGGTTTTCTATGCAAAAATGTATTAGGAAAACTTTGCAACAAGTGTCAAAATAAGTTAGTTAAAATATAAATTCAGTCGAAATAAAAATTGGTAGCACTTAATGATCAGTTTTCATTTGATCATATGAAGTAACAGTAGGTAAAAACAGGTTTCTTTGGAAGAATTTAGGAGAAAAAGTGCAACAAGTGTCAAAATTTGTGATTAAATATATACTTTCAGTTGAATTAAAAGTTGGTAGCACTTTATGATCAGTTTTCAGTGAATTTAGCAGGAAAACTGTGTTTATGTCAACATAAGTGACTAAAAATATACATTCAGTTGAAATTGAACTCAATATTTACAGATACATGATTAAAATTTGAAGGTGTATCATGTAGTATTATTTATTGGACTGACTTAGCATGATCTAACAATAAACAGTTTTTTATTATTATCAGTTTTTTATTTACTAACATAACCATAGACTAATAAATACCATAGAAGAAGGTATAATGTATCTATTATAGCGAAGTACAGTATATCATTTAAATATGACATGCATATGAACAATATCTCTTTTTTGTTGTTGTTGTTGTGATTTGTTTTCATTGATAAAATTGTATATGCATCTAAATAAAAAATAAAAGTTATAAAAACAATAAATACTATTCAAATGTTTTTATGCATTGTTACAAAATATTCACCTAAAGTTAGTATATAACAACATTGATTTAAATAAAAAAAAATCTACAGCGCGCACACACACACATGCACACACACACACACACATATATATATATATATATTTATAATTATTGCTAGTAATGTTAATAAGTAAATATTCCACCTTGCTGCATCAAATGATTGTGTTTGTAATTGTATAAAATTATATTATAAAAGAACTAAACACTGTATTCATAGTTTCATGATATACTTTTTTTACAGTATGCCTTTTAATTTTATGATGAATGATCATAAATGTGGCGACGCGGTGGCGCAGTGGGTAGCACGTTCGCCTCACAGCAAGAAGGTCGCTGGTTGGAGCCTCGGCTGGGTCAGTTGGCATTTCTGTGTGGAGTTTGCATGTTCTCCCCGTGTTCGCGTGGGTTTCCTCCGGGTGCTCCGGTTTCCCCCACAAGTCCAAAGACATGCGGTTTAGGTGAATTGGGTAAGCTAAAAAATTGTCCGTAGTGTATGTGTGTGAATGAGTGTGTATGAATGTTTCCCAGTGATGGGTTGCAGCTGGAAGGGCATCCGCTGCGTAAAACACATGCTGGATAAGTTGGCGGTTCATCCCACTGTGGCGACCCCAGATTAATAAAGGGACTAAGCCGAAAAGAAAATGAATGAATGAATGAATGATCATAAATGTTCAGTGGCACCTAAAATAAATCTCTAATTATTATTATCTCATTTATTTATTTTTTACCCCCTTGATTTAAACCATAGACATACAGTAACTCAATCCTTTTTTTTATAGTTTTTTATGCATCCTGTTATCAGGGCTAGCGTAAAGTATCTTTGGTCCGTCTGAACCACCAGTCCACACTGTCCTCCTTTTCGCAAAGACTAGCATGTTCAATTAACATCTGCACTAAGCAATGAATGTGCAGTAATTGTTAATTACTCCAGCGTCTTGCTCAGGTTGTGTCTCGGCTGAGCAAATTGCTGTAATTCTTCAGTCATTTTTCTGTTTAATCAGGTGAGCGTCTCGCCACCTCCCACTCCCAAACTGCAGCGCTCGGCCCCTCCAGCGGGCCCGTAATTGGCCTGATGAAGAATCCAATCTCAACTGGCATCGCATTAGAAACATGTCATTGACGCCCGCCATCTGATGATCTGTTTATCCTGACGTCCTGATGCTCTTTTCGGCAGATGAGAGAGGGGTTAATGTGGCCTATAAAGTTCATTACTGGTGGCTTGGATAAAGAATAACTCCTCTGATGGCCAATCACAGACACTTTATCCACGTGTGAATGAAAGCTGCAGTTCTGATGGATCACCTAAAAACATTTAAATGTAAATCACCTAAAAAAGTAGCGCATTTATAGGCATAGTTCACCCAAAAATTTTCTGTCATTTATTCACTTTCAGGACATCAAACATGTAGGTGATTATTTTTGTTAACATTAGAATTAGATTCTTAACTGAAATCATTCATAATATGCAAGTAAACTACCACTTTTAAAGTAAAAAAATAATAATAAAATAATAATAATAATAAAAGGACAATAATACAGGCAATTAACTAAATTAATACTTGTGGCTCCTGGTGATTTATTCTTTTGAAGCAAAACGATGTCTGTGCAAGAAACTGAACATTTTATACAACAATATTTTTAATCTTATTTATCTTATATGTTTATGAATCTTTTTACTTATTTATTTATTTTTGTTCATGCCCATATTGATGTTCTGGAACAGTAAATATCTAAGTAAACTTTTATTTAAATTTTAAACAATCTGTGAATGATCTAAAACTTTTGACCAAAACTTTTATTTACATTTTAAATAATCTGTTATCTAATTTCGGTAGCACAAGTTAACTTTTAATTTTTTTTTATGCACTGTATAATGTTTTTATGCCATTATTATTATTATTTTTAATGAATTTAAATATATTTGAATTTTAATTTATTCAGCATTTATATCTACACTCTGATTTAAAAAAAAAATGTTTTTAAGATTTTAACAAAGACAAAGAAAAAAGTAAAATCCTTTGCTAGTAAGAAAGAATCCTGAAAAATTAGTTACTTTTGAGCAGCCAATCAGATGCACTGACTTGTAAAGGTCACATGGAACTAAAAACTGAAGTAAAGATGATGAAAACTCCGCTTTGATACAACAAAAATAAATGAAATGAAACAAAAAGTGAATGCAACCTCTAAAGTGAACATTTTCATTTTGAGGGTTGGGTTTAGGGTAATCAAATGTAATTATTTTGAGTGCGCAGAGTGTAGGGTTGGTTAAGAAAATGCAGTTTGTACAGTATAAAAACCATCACGCCCCAACAATTCACAAAAACAAACCTATGTGTGTGCGCGCATTTGCGTTAACATGCTCGTCTATATTTTTCCTTGTCTCTCTTATCCTTGCTCATATATGGCCTCATTTCTACAGATGGCATCTGATTCCATCTCATCCACTCCTCTCTCTCTGATGGCGAGCCATAATCACACTCCTCAAAATGGGCACCGTAGTCGTGTTGCCATGCTGTTCTCAAGTGGACGAACCACAGACACGGAGTCCGTGACTGGAAAAACACTCTCCATTCCCAGTCTCCACACCGCCAACAAACTCGAGAGCCATTCCCCATGACACGCGTGTTGTTTTCCAGCCTCTGCCCGTAATGCCAGATGGTTGCCTGGTACAAGTGCGAATGAAATCACTGATGAGCTCATCACTGGGTACGTTTTCATGGACATCAACGATTCTAATTAATTCTCTTGTTCTGAATAAGACAATATTATGATTAAGGTGGTTCTAGAATATTTTTATGGCATTATATTATGTTCTCATTCGACAGGTTATTGTATATTGATTGATTAAAGGGATAGTTCACCCAATGTCATCATTTACTCACTCTTTACTTACCTGGTTGAGTTTATGATTAAAGTTATTTTGAAATTTTTTGGTTACTTTTGACTTCCACAATATTTGTTTTTCCCACTACGAACGTCAATGGTTTAGCTTTTTTTTCTAAACATTATTTTGTGTTCAACAAAAACTCATAAATGTTTGTAACCACTTGAGGGTGAGTAAATAGTCATTTTTGTTTTTGGGTGAACTATCCCTTTAATAGCACACTTCATTATGTTCCCTTCAGAATTAACATACATTTCATCTTAATTATGGTTCCATATACAGTTTAATTTTTTTATTTTTAGGAAAGCTTCAATTGCAGTTAATTATCTGTCATGCTATACATGCAAACAGACAATTATGGATACAAATTTTTATGTCTGCTGAAAATATAAGTCCTACACGACTGTAGTAGTGTGATTAAGATGTGAATATGTGAATACTGCAAATCAACAATGTGACTAAAATGGGAACACCCCACATATTAATTCCATATATGATTATTTTGACTCTGACTTCAGTCAAAATAACATAATCTAATTTTCCTTTTTATTTATTGGTATTTAACAAAAACATACATAATAGTACACAGTGCAGAATTTGAAATAACAGCCCTAGTTTAAACCCATTTTGCCATAAGACTATAATACAAATCATAATGCAGAACAATTAAGATAATAGATTTGTCTCGTTCATGTTTATATTGACATATTGTTGTCTATGTAAATGTAATGCTTCAGTGCATTTACTGTACATACATGCTTCATAAGCTGACAATGCACAGTCATGTGAATGCATTTACCCTTTTTCCTTTATCCGAGTAGATTTTTGTCACTTCTAGCCAACTTCGCCCAGCATGTAAACGCATTAACCTGCTTTCAATCAGTTTATTGAAGTGCACATGTGTGATATCTGACACAAACGTAGCCTTACTGCAGATTTATCTCAGCCAAACAGAGCAGAATGTTTGCAGTATGGAAGGAGAAAATATACAGCAAACCCAAACATTTTTTTTTTAACCAAAGAATTATAAAAATGTGTTCTTATCTTGTGCCGTTTGAGTAGAAGTGGTACAGTACACAAAAAATGCTGATAATATGAGACATGAGTTTGAGTACACTGACATGTTGCAATACTTTTATTTAGATTTTAATGATTTTTTTAACATGCCAACCAAGGACACATAAATTAAATTCTCAGAGTTCGATACGCCAATTATTATGTCTTATAATTATTATTAAGTCTTGTAAATGTGGTTTACTTGCATCATCATAAGTCGCTTTGGACAAAAGTGTCTGCTAAATGACAAAATGTAAATGTAAATGTCATCAGGTTAGCATGTAAACCAGGAAAACACAGTGATTAAACCCGTTGTAACTTAGAACTGTTAAAGTGACTTAATTTTTATATTTATGCACATTACTTAAAGTCTCTGTGAAATCAAAATAAAGTTTTTTAGATGTTAGCATCAGTATGTCAGCCTAAATGATATCTATAAGCTACACTGTAAAACTGCAGGGTTCCACACATTTCATTCAAGTTGTCGCAACACAAATTGATTAAGTTGATTATTAACGATTAAGTGGATTGAACATAAAACAATGAAGTTGTCCCCAAAAATATCTCAACAATTGTTTTTTTTTCGACTCTTTTTAAATAAGTAATTTGAACAAGCAGCAAAAATCTTTTTTTTTTTTTTTTGAGTGTAGTGTGCTCCAAAACAGTGACAAAATTTGCATTAAGCCAATGAAAAAAAATCCAAAGCTTGGAATTTGTCACTTTTGTTTAAATGGATCAACAGTTTTTTTGAAGTCACTTCAGTTTTTCATCAAATCTTCTGACCAATCAAATGCTCTCTAGTAGCTGACATGTCCCGCCCCCTTCAAGACGCTATTTCTGTATGCTAGGGGTTCTCAAACTCGGTCCTGGAGGGCCAGTGTCCTGCAAAGTTTAGTTCCAACCCCAATCAGACACACCTGGGCTAGCTCAATCTCTTACTAGGCTTTCTAGAAACATCCTTGCAAGTGTGTTGAGGAAAGTTGGAGCTAAATTCTGCAGGACACCGGCCCTCCATGAACGAGTTTGAGAAGCCCTACTATATGCCCTTGAGCTCAACCAGTTTGACTGGCCGAGCTGTGATGAAAATGAAATGCTATTGGCTGCTTTTTTAAAAGGGGGAGAGGATATTTTATGTCCTGCCCTGGCTTCATTTTTCAGTTGAAATTGTCAAACTTAGAATGAAAATGCACATTTCAAAGCACTTCATGGGACATTTGATCATTTTAAGGCAACTGGTTTACTCACTTTTAAAAAGGTAAAGTCAAGTAAATTATTTTTACAGTGCAGGTTATTTCAATAAGCTGATTTGTAAAAGAGTAACTGCAGTATCGGTGCACAGTTGAAGTCAGAATTATTAGCCCTCCTGAATTAATAACCCCTCTGTATATTTTTGTCCCCAATTTCTGTTTAACGGAAAGAAGATCTTTTCATTACATTTCTAAACATAATAGTTTTTAATAACTAATTTCTAATAACTGATTTCTTTTATCTTTGCCGTGATGACAGTACATAATATATTGCTCGATTTTTTTCAAGATACTATTCAGCTTAAAGTGACGTTTAAAGGCTTAACTGGGTTAATTAGGCAAGTTAGGGTAATAGTTCAAATCATTATATAACAGTGGTTTGTTCTGTAGACAATCGAAAAAAAAAATGCTCAAGGGGCTAATAATATTGACCTTAAAATGTTTTTAAAAAGTTTTTTTAATTGCTTTTATTCTAGCAGAAATAAAACAAATAAGACTTTCTCCAGAAGGATGAATATTATAGGAAATACTGTGAAAAATGTTAATCATCCTTTGGGAAATATTTAAAAAAGAAAAAAAAATCACAGGAGGTCAAATAATTTTGACTTCAGCTGTACATGTAAACGTGTTCACTGTTGGCTCAGAAATCTCTGTCATGTGTGGTCTCATGGGATTGACAGGCTTGCCTTTAGAAAAATTGGACTTTTAACCCCAATTGTCCTCCTGTGATAAGGCCTGTTGCAGGTGTGTGAATGTGTGTTGGGATGAGGCAGAATTACCTGTGTGATGAACGTTGATGGACTGTTTTTTGAAGTGCTTTGGACTGGGTGTCCCATGATGCCAGATGAGTGTCCCGAAATTCATGAGCTTACGTGTATATGCAAATGAGCACTGTCAAAATTAGTCTCTGTGATTATTTATCACAGCACTACACATTATTTGCTTCTTAAAAAAGGTTTACAGTCAGGATTAGTGAAAATGTATTTACAGTATATGTAATTGTTAACATGAGCCATGCATTATGTCTTAAATTAAGGACGAAAGCTTAATAGGAGATAATGATGATGATAATGCAACCTGGGCATTGTCTAAAATATATAATCTGTTATATATTTAATAATAATTAAATATATATATATTTAATATAATATATTATATTAAATATATAATATTATATTATTATATATAATATTTAATATAATTAAATATATTTAATTATAATATAATGTGTAAAAGTGTAAAATAACGTGTTAAAACATGATGTAATGTTGTAATAAATTGTATTTGTTACATTTTTAAACTTTATTTGTTTTTAATTGTTAAACTTTGATTAAAATATTTGATATTATTATTATTGTTATTAATATTATACAGTTGTAAAGTGTGGGGAAACTGCAGTATTTAATTTTGGGATATTTGTAGCAAGTTGTTTTTGTCTGAATTAAATAAGCAGTGTTTTAATTACTTTGTTTTTTAATTGTTTAGTTATAAGTGATGCTATTGGTTGATTAATCAATTGACTGACAGACATAAGTCAAAGGTTATGTCCAAAATTCAATATGAAATATCTAACCATTAAATTATTAATCTTTATGACACTTCTTATTAATTATCAATATTAATTCTCCTTTACATAAAGTGCATACAGTGTTGGGAATTTTTATTTTATTTTATTTTATTTAAAATATTTTAATTTATTTAAAATATTTAATTTTATTTAAAAATATTTAATTTAATTTAATTAAATTAAATTTAATTAAATTTAATTTAATTTTTAATTTTTATTTATTTAATTTAATTTAATTTAATTTAATTTTAATTTTATTTAAAATATTTAATTTTATTTAAAAATATTTAATTTAATTTAATTTAATTTAATTTAATTTAATTTATTTAATTTATTTAATTTTTTTAATTTTTTTAATTTATTTAATAAAAATTTATTTTATTTACCCTAAGCGTATACCCATACCTCCACACACACAGTGTGTTATGAGGAGTAATGGCATGAGTGTGTTGGTGTAATTAGATGTCGGTCTGCTCGTCCTCTCGTGAAGGGCCACACTGGGCTTTTAATGGATCGCTTGTTGTTTGTGTCCATGTCCTTGGCCGGACGAACTGCCTCTACTCCTCCCGTTGAGGATTTTCAGGCTGCACACAGTTCGATGGGAGTATAATATTTATACATGCATGAACGCATGCGATTGGGACAGCACGTGTTGCTGAAGGTCACTTTTAAGTGCACTCGTTAGGGTTGAACACACAGTTACACCTCTTTTGCGTTATGCTGGCATCTACAGGACCTGACAGAGGCCTTTGGTTCTTGACGGTCCATCAGTCTGTCTTCTCCCTTCAGAGTCTTTCTCTTCTCTTGACAGGCTGTTTTATCGGGGCTGAATGCACTTTCTGCTGCAGCCTCCGAGTGAAGCTCTACACCTCAATCATTCATGAAAACCAGAGGAAAACACAGCCAAGGGAAGACCGACGTGCATGATAAGACGAGACCGACAGCTTCACATTGTAGATGACTGGTAGGTAGTTCATCTTAGTCAAGAACGCTGCCTATTTTTACCACTCGCTTAAACCAAACCTGCAGCAAAGTGGTTACAATTTTGTGGGTTATTCCCAGCTGAGAGGTGCTAATTGACATGATATAATCAGTGACACAAAATAATCATAATACTAAAATAATTGTATTAATAGCAACCATGATGGTACAAATACTAGCACTACTAAAAGTTATGATTAATAGCTAATATTAAGTTCATTAATGGCTAATATTGAGTTGTATAAATAATCAATGGCTTTAACACCTCAGATATTAGTGTATATAAATCTGTGGCACAAAATAATCATAATAATCATAATGATAAAATAATTGAATTAATAACAACCATGATGATGGTACAAATACTACTACTACTAAAATGTATAATTAATAGCTAATATTTAGTTCATTAATAGCTATAATATTGAGCTAATGTATATATATTTTTGCATTAATCTGGAAATAATCAATGGCTTTAACACCTCAGATATCAGTAAATATAAATATGTGGCACAAAATAATAATAATAATAATAATCATGATAAAATAATTTAATTAATAACAACAACCTTGATGTTACAAATATTACTATTACTAAAAGTTATGATTAATAACTAATATTTAGTGTATTAATACCTAATATTGAGCCAATAAATATATATTTTTTCATTAATCTGAAAATAATCAATGGCTTTAACACCTCAGATATCAGTAAATATAAATCCGTAGCACAAATAATATTAACAATAATTATTATAATGATAAAATAATTTTATAATAACCATGATGATGGTACAAAAAATACTACAACTAAAAGTTATAATTAATAACTAATATTTAGTTAATAGCTAATATGGAGCTAATATATAGATATTTTTTCATTAATCTGGAAATAATCAGTGGCTTTAACACTGACAAATCTCAGATATCAGTTTTATAATTATAAATCAGTGGTGCAAAATAATAATAATAATAATCATAATCATAAAATATTATTTATAACAACAACCATGATGATGATACAAATACTACTACTTCTAAAAGTTATAATTCATGGCTAATATTTAGTTAATTAATAGCTAATATTAAGGTAATATTTCAATATTATCTTTATTGGGAAATAATCAATAGCTTTAACACTGATATATCGCAAATATCAGTGTTATAAATATAAATCAGTGGCACAAAATAATAACAGTCATAATGATAACATAATATTATTTAACAACAACCATGATGATGATGGTGTAAATACTACTACTGCTAAAATAGTAGTTAATAGCTAATATTGAGCTAATATTTAGATTTTTTTCATTAATCTGGAAATAATCAACAGCTTTAACACTGATATATCTCAGATATATACAAATATGCACTACTACTACTACTACTAATAATAATATAATAATGACTTTTTTGACAGTGCTAATTCTACTACTAATAATTAAAATAATTATTATCTCTATAGATTTTTTCATAATTTGTGAAACAATTAATGGGTTTATAACTTATTAACACTCAAGTATCTGCAAATATGCAAAAAGAAATGTAAAAATAAAATATCCCCACTTCATGAGGCAAGTCTACAAAAGATACAAAATAATAACAAAGGATTATAAAATAACTACATTTTATTTTTAGATCTACACCAACATAATGATGACTTTAAATACTATTATTATTTATTATAGTAGGCTGTAATTATTATTATAATTTACAGTAGCATGCAGTTCATGCAACAAACCTTTAATTTCTCCACCTGAAAATGAGCAGTGGCTGTCAGCTATGCCAACTATTTCCTTCAAATGAGTCTTTTTGCATTGAGAAAATTTCCTCCGAGCCATAGATAAACTTTTCTCATTACACGTTAAGTCAGAAAGGCCACCATTTAGCTTTTAAACCGATTCATTAAAAATCTAATGGTCAGTGAATTTAAGAGGTCACAATTAGCACTCAAACGGAGCGAAAACACACAGACCGGGGTCAAGGAGCTAAAATAACCCTAGAAAGCCGCAATAGGACCGTTGTTATGCTAACTGGGAATACAAACCTAAAACAATGGGATGGTGACCTTGAGCGGGGACGCGGTTCACTCGTATCTGAATGCTTTATTTCTACCTCACGCAGTCCTTTCACACAAAACACTCACACATGTGAAATCAGCCCAGCCAAAACTGATTATACCACTGAGATTTTAATCAACACTTTCTGATTGAACTAAACCATGTTAAATGGCTTATGTAATTAAGGGCTTAACCTGGGAGCGGCGAGACAGGGTTTTCAAATTAGACTAGATATTTCACACACACACAATAAAAACATTCTTAAAAGCATGGTTTTTAGCTGGTCTAATTGTTAAGTCTTCCGATTTTCTCCCCCTCAAATTAAGGCTACGTTTATACTAGTGCATTTATTATTCTCAGCTTTTGCATTTTCTACTGTTAAAGCAGGGGTGCCCAAACATTTTCTTATGAAGGTCCATAACCAAACTTTTTTGAGGCTACTGGGCCGAAGGTAATTACAGTTGCCATGAGTAATTTCCTAATTTATTTAATAATGTTTTAAAAAATCACAAGAAAACATTGCTTTATATTAATTAATACAGTATATATATATATATACATTTTTTTTTTTTTTTTTACATTTTATAATGAACTTATTACAGTAAACAAAAACAATCTCATTTACATCAGAATGGAGTTACACTAGTTTTTGGCTTGATTTGCTCACCGATGTCTTCTGCGTATCCGTTGAGTGACATTATTTACATTTTAAAAACTCAGATTAATTTACAACATTTAATTGAAACATTTAATTTCAGGGTTTTTTTTTTGTATCTCAGCAATAAAACCCCCCAACCCTCTACATCATTCTCACTCTCTTCTCAGATGGGATTGTGGGCCAAATCAAAAGTTACAATGGGCCAACTTTGGGCATCTCTGCGTTAAAGACTCTTAAAAACGTTGCTGGTTTAGATTTCTGTTTTAGATATTTAGATCAATGTGTATGGCTCAAAATCCAGACTTCACTAATTGGGTTTGATTGTTTCCCTGATTCGTCAAGCCATGATCAAGTGACCATTATGACTTTCTGTTTCATTTTTTGCAACACAACTCAAATTCAAAGAAACTGAGGTGTCAGAAAGCACATTCTGTTTGTTTTATTTTAAAATGCCATCATATTTATTTATTTATTTATTTTATTAACGAAGCATACAGGCTGAAATAACAATATAATGACATATAAATTTAATTACCCCCCCCCACCCCCATCCGCTGCAGTCTCTTAAACTGGAGTATCCAATGAATAGAAGTTAACAAAAAAACAAAAACAAAGGTAAAGCATCAAGAATGAGAGATCCATAAAATACAGTTATACAAAATAAGGCAGTCATTAAACATGGAGATTTTGTCAGCAGCTGTAGTCCAGATCTTCAATGTACACATTTGTATCAAGTTCACTGGAGCCGTGGATAATTCCAACATTATAATGTCCTGAAGTTGTACCAACCACTTGTACGTGTCCAAGTTATGTGGAGGAAGCCAATGTTGTGCTAATAGTTTTTTTGCAGAAGTTAAGCCCGCCAGCCAAATAGCTTTTTGTAATCATATTTAGTTTTCAAAAGTAAAAGTAAACCAATTACAGTATCGAATAACATCTTTTTTCTATGACCTAGAATGACATTTGGTATTTTAATTCGTTTTAATGATAAAATCTGTGCCCGATCATCTCGCATGCGCATAGTGTATTATCCACATTATCAATGCTCAGTTAAAATCTAAATATTTGCAATGTAAGAAATGGTTATTAAAGTTAATTATAAAACAGTTGTATTTGTCCAGAATGAGACATGTTTGTTTGCTTTAAAGCCGTTTAAATGCATTTTAAATTTGATTAATATATACATATTGTCAGTTTTTTTTAATCACATTTTGAGTACTGGAAAAATCTATTCTCTTAATGTAATTTAATACTAGATGTATGTTGTTTATTAAATAGTTTTTTGTTTTAGTTACTGCACATGCAATTTAATATAATAATGCATACACTGTTAACAGTTTTTGTAAATTACACAGTATTTAACTGTAATATCTGAACTGTATTTTACTGTAGGACAGTTATGCAGCATGTTTCTATATTGTAAAGTTGCATTGTGAAAATAACTGTATATTTTACAGTAAAGACATACATGACATTCTATAAATACATATACAATGGTGATATGTATGATGATGATGCTGTAAATGTAGATACAGTATTTTTGCTGTAACTGACTTACAGTAATTTACTGGCAAACAGCTGCCAGGAAATTGTTAACCATGTAGTTACTACTACTACTAGATTTTTATTTTGTTGTGAATACAGATGTATTTGCTTCCAGTGTAATTTCTTAACACACTTTAAAAGACTGCTAATTCTATTAAAATAATAATAATTAATAATAATAGCAATAATTGAATATTAGCAGTTTTGTGTTAATAATAGTTGAATATAGACACTTTGTACTAGCTAACGGGTGGTATGAATGTGGATGGTTTTCATTTTAAACCACTGTGTTAAAATGAAAATGCGCTAGTGTTAAGCGTAGCCTAAAACATAGTGAAACACAACAGCAGCATAACCAAACCTCCAACATCTGCCGCTTCAGTTCACAAACCCGCATAGAGGATCAAAGATCAGCTCTTGCTCGAGGCGCTGGAAAATCTCACTCTCATGAAAATGGAAATATGTAAATCCTGATTAGGAGAAATTGCAGGCCTCGATGCACCAGTCATTTTTATCAGCTGTGTTGAAATGCCAGGCGCTGGCGGTGACCCAGCAATGCTCCTGATTGGCCGAGGCTTTCTCACACTGACCTCTGACCTCCAGAAGTTGAGAGCTCACACTTTATGTGCTTTCTGTTGCAAGGGTAATAGTTTATCTTCAGTTCATGAAAACTTTAACCTGGCTGTTCCTTCAGGATGCATTCATTACCACAGTACACGTATTATAGAAAAGTGATGCATTTTTGGCATAGTTCGCCCAAAAATGAAATTTCTGTCATCATTTACTCACCCTTTACTTGTTTCAAACCTTTATGAGTTTCTTTCTTCTGTTGAACACAAAGGAAGATATTTTGAAGAAAGCTGGAAACCGTAAACCATTGACTTCCATAATATTTGTTTTTCCTAATATGGATGTCAGTGGTTACAGGTTTCCAACTTGCTTCAAAATATGATATTTTGTCTTTAACAGAAGAAAGAAACCCACAAAGGTTTGGAACCACTTGAGAGAGAGTAAATAGTATAGAGGTGGTAATCCTTAAGCATTTCCTGATCCGATTCCGATTCTTGGGGTTTCGATCATATACAAAATGATTCTTAACCTAAATATTTCCTATTTCATTTTTTTCCTAATTTTTTTTTTAGTTTTTATGCTTTTGTTGAATGATTGGACTAATGTGAAAAAATGGCAGATTACAAAGAGCAATTATGTGAAGAAAAAGAGTCATATTCCAAAAAAAAAGAAAAAAAAGAGAGCATTACAATATGTTTATTTGTTTATAACATTAAGGAAAAATATGTACAGTCAAAATTGTTCTTTTTCAAACATTTCCAAAGTGCTGTTTAACAGGGAAGATATTAAGAATTAATTTCTTTTGCCTTTGTCAGGATGACTGTAGATACTATTTTACTAGTCATTTTGCAAGATACTGGTATTCAGCTTAAAGCATAAAACAAGCTTTAAAACATAGTAATGCTTCATTAGTTTGCAACAGTAGGCCTAATTCACTTTCATTCACAAGCTGCGAGCCTTCACTTATCTGTTTAGTTTAGTTCCAACCCTAATTAAAGACACCTGATCAAACTAATTGAGTGCTTTAGGCTTGTTTAATACCTACAGATAGGTGTGTTGAAGCATGGCTCAGGGCTTTGAGTTTGACACCACTGCTTTAAGGAATGCCTGCTGGAAGAACTTTGTAAAGCCTGAAGTAAACATAACGCATATTTATTACATTTATTAATTTATTTAAAAAGATATTTGAATACATTTTTTTCTTTTGTTAATTTTTTTGGAATGCTGATATGTATGTAAAAACAATAATTTTGTCCACAAGTCATGTAAAATGCATGAAAGAAATACTACCTGTAAATGTGTTTAATAAAAACACTATAGTAATATAATATAAAATAGTTTTAAAATGATACATTTAAAATTGAATCAATAGTTAAAAAAATAAAATCCATGTGTATAAATATTTAAAAATTCTGCACTTATTCTTCGCTTAATCTTTTAGTTCTTCACACAACTTTAACAGAAACTTGAAAATTTCTACTTCAAACCTTCACCTTTTCTCTCTGCAGTGTGGGACGGTTAGGTTCAGTTTAGGTCATCAAACTTTAAGTCTCACCTGCCTAGTTCTAAAACACATCCTATTGCAAAAAAGGGATTATTTTCTCTGAGCTAATAACAAAAATCAGAGCATCTCATTCCCTTTTGTCATGAATAACAGCTAAATCCTGTGAAAGAATCCTCCTCCTTCCCTCGGGCTGATCACAGCATCCAATTTGTCCTACAATTTAAAGGTCTGCCTTAAACAGGCCGTCTGAGAGGAACGGTCGATGCAGAAGCTGAAGGAGGAGGCGGATGACGCTTTCGGGAGGGAAACGACGCAGATGAGTGGAAAACCATTTACAAATGAGAAACAGCCCACGGAGTCGCGCGCCGACGACGGGTCATTAACAGGCTCAATGGCACGAAACAAAGCACTGCAAAACATTTGCCCTTAAAGTGTTTACAAGCTATGGAGGCGAGAGCACTCGATCCTTTACTCCTTCTTCGTTATCCGCAATGTTTCGGATTCATCCTTTCGACTGTCCCCTCGATATTTTTCGGCCAATTATTATAGGGACGGACTTGGCATTAGACATAGATTTTCCATCCTTGAAATAGGCAGCTTTGCTCGATGTGTGATGCAATTTTTTAACTGAACATTAGGAAAGGGCGGAGCATTAGAGTAGCTCTTCCCACTTTTTTAAAAAGTAGCCAGTTTCATATAAATCACAGCTACATATAAATCTGAGCTGCCAGTCAAAGTCCTTCGGTTAAAGTACACATGAAATCAAAACTAACTATATAGATTGCTAATTTTGTGGTAAACAGTTCATCTGTGCATGTCATTAAGAAAAAAAATGGTTTGCCCTTGTAATCTTTAATTAAAATCTGAAAATACACTTCCTGTTTGTTTTCAGTTAAATGCTCAGATTCTGTCTGACGGAGATATTGGGTGTGGCTAACATACTTAACCACACCCCTTCAGCTGTCAGTTTTGACATTATGACAACAAACAGAAATGGTGAAGAGGAGGTTTTTTGTATTGTGACGGAGTTCCTAGAAAAACTGAATAATAAATGAGAAAACTTGTTTTTTCTACTGTGAGCTGATTGGATGTAGTATTTCATTCAGAAAGATCAGGAAAAGTGTTTCGGGAGAGTTATTACAACCTAACACACACCTCCTCCTCGCCATTTCTGTTTGTTGTCAAAACTGACAGCTGGAGGGGCGTGGTTAAGTATGTTAACCATGCCCAATGCCTCAGACATACACAATCTGAGAATTTGAAGTGCTTTTTCAGATTTTAATTTTAGATTACAAGAGCAAAACATTTTATTTTCTTATATGCACAGATTAATTGTTCACCAAAAAACTGGCTAACAAAGTCAATATGGTTAATTTTGATTTCATTTGTTCTTTAAAATGCAATTGACTCCTGAAAGCTGTAGTCTATAATAGCAATACTGAGTCTGTCTGACCGTTTCATTGCTTTATCGTACAGCATTCAGTGTAGTATTCAAATAAGGACTGTGATCTGTGCCAACTCACGTATATGATTATGATTAACATACTAACGGCCAATAAATTTAAGCTTGACTTCAAAAGGCTTTGTATGCGTCAACCTCATGTATCTGCATTCCTTCACTGATGACTGTTGTCTGGGCCTGGCATGTAACCACGGCAACCGGAGCTGCCCATAGAAATGGTGTGTTCAATAGTGAAGATGAAGCGCATTCTCAGATTGCTGTTAAGGCCAAACAACTCAATTTTCCCTGCATTTTATTTTATTTATTCTCGCTCTTTTGAAGGTCTACCTTCCTCAGATGGCTGTGAAACACGTTTCACAAAGGCCTGACAAGTCAACTCAGAACTTTTCAGAGGTGTAAAGACGTTTCTGCGTAAACAATTCAGGCCAAAGTGAAAACTTTTATCATCTGCTCACCAAAACGAACATACTGTAATAATGAATTTTGTAATTGAGGATTTTGCTTGTGAAAAAAAGGAAATTGCTACTTTATCTGTTCTTCATATTTTCTTAAAATACTAGATTTACAATATACAAAATACTGACAATATTAAATACAATAAAACAATATGAAAAAAAGGGCATAATTACTATTAGTATGATTACATGCAGTATTAGTAATAAATATTAACTAACAGATAAATGCATGAAGCAGAGGAAACATTTAAATATTTGGAATATTATAACCATTTTAAGTTTATGCTGTAAGATAATGTAAGACATGTAATGTAAGATAATGTATAATGTAAGACTACTACATAACAAATAATAATAATCTGTTAATTTAATAAGTAATAGTATTGGAGGTCATCTTTAGGCCAGTGTTCATTCATTCATTCATTCATTTTTCTTCGGCTTAGTCTCTATTTCAGAATGAACCGCCAAATATTCCGGCATATGTTTTACGCAGCGGATGCCCTTCCAGCAACCCAGTACTGGGAAACACCCATACACACTCATTCACACACATACACTACGGCCAATTTAGTTTATTCAATTCATGTAGCGCATGTCTTTGGACTGTGGGGGAAACCAGAGCATACGGAGGAAACCCACGCAAACATGGGGAGAACATGCAAGCTCCACACAGAAACTCCAACTGACCCAGTCGGGACTCGAACCAGCGACCTTCTTGCTGTGAGACGACAGTGCTAACCACTGAGCCACCACGCTGCCCCAATAACTGTAATAGTTTATGATAATAATGTAATAGAAAGTTAATTGAAGGTTTTTTTTGGTGTGTGTAATTCTAACAAAATAATTAAGAAACAGAATTTGCAGTCATTTCTATTCTAGTGTAATCTAAAATAAGTTTTTGTAATATTAAAAAAATCAACTTATTATGAATAATCTACTGTATATAACCTGCTGCTTTGATCCTAATGAGAACGAGGTGCTGTTATCCTGTTGACAGTGTACGTTTGAAGTTCAGATTGTAAGTTGAACCCCTAAACTCATAATTTCCAAATCCTCCACTGTTAATTGTTAAAAGGCTGTGTATGTGCACATGACTGCTAGTAATTGCCTGTCTGCGTCTGCATGCGTGTTGCATGTTAGTCTTTAAGTGTATTGTTCTGCTTTTGGATATTTAGTGATGGTAATGGTGGGCACATCTGTGGGGATGCTGTCAGTGGGCGCCATGTCTTCTATTGTCTATGTGGCATCACTCAACCCAAAAAAGCAACAAGTGGGAGTTATAGACAGCAGGGCCTGGCACTGCACCCTCTACCCATAATTAGCCTGTTCTGTTAACAGGATCCTGACGAGGGAAAAACAGCCTGCTCTCTTCGTCTAAATTACACAGTATTTAGATCATCCCCATTTCACAGAGAATTACAGCATAACACAAAACAGCAGAAGATTTTGCTTAATGTCTGAGCTTCTTAAAATAAATGATTCATTTTGTTGTGCACTGTACCCAGTGTTTGGTGTAATTAGTTACAAACTCAGTTACTGTAATTAAATTACTCTTCTGATAAAAAGTAAAGTAAGGGATTACTTTTCGTTTTAGTTAACTTTATTACATTTACTTGTAATGTAGATAAAATATAATAATAATAATAATAATAATAGTAATAATAATGTAGATAAATTCAACAGTTCTGTATAAATCAAATGGGAGAAGCAGTGGAGTTTTTGTTGTACAGATATCTATCTATCTATCTATCTGTCTGTCTGTCTGTCTGTCTGTCTGTCTGTCTGTCTGTCTGTCT